>JAVJIX010000068.1:132500-332500 GCA_036785185.1 Paratrypauchen microcephalus | reverse complement strand
TGTTTTTAATCTTTCCTGTTTCCTGGTGCTTCTTTCTGCATAAATAGTTGTTTTTGCGTGAACTCCTGCTGTAGCTGTAGTCTACATACACATACGATATACAAAGATACTCAATCATTTTCAGAGCTTTTGCCACGCCCCCTTTTTAGTTGACTAATGGATGATTTTCAAAGCTACATCATCACTGAATGCGCGCGGAGTGTTGACTCAAAACAAAGCCACTGCCGCCATAAAACCCCCAGCAAAGATATAGAAGAGAAGAGATTACCCTAAACAAATGACCCTAAATGACCCTAAACAAGCAGCATGATTAACGAGCAAGCACAGGACACCGCACAGCTCACTGACATATTAACTGGGTAACCTCTACGACAGACACATGTAAACCAACACGAATAACTTTGTTAAAATGCATGATAGGTTTTCGCATGACCATCATAAATGGCATTTGACATGACTGAGATCACATCTGTGACTCGTGAATTAAGTCGTAGTATGTTACTTACTCCGCAACGCAAGTGCAGTTGGCGGTCAGAACGTAGTTGTCGCGCTTGTTGATGATCGCCCAAGCATTGTACATGGTCGTCTTGTGGCCTTGTCTTTGACTGGGGAGAACATCAGATGCCAACACGCAAAACTCCCCATCGATATCGTGGTATTTTACCTCCTGTACATGGCCACACACGGCAAACTGGTAGGCATCCATGGATTTGTATTCGCGCACTTTCTCTCTTGTATGCACGCTGGGCTTCTCCACTAAATAACAGTGGATATCTGTCCACTGTAAATCTGGACACTTTCTGCGGTCGTACTGCTACTCTGTGATCGCATAAGGATCTGGTAGTCGAACCCCGTTGCTCATCGTGAGCTTTTGAATGTAGCTCTCCCTGTCGTTCAGATACTCCGCTATGGTCCGCCATGGTTGCTTGTGGGTCAACAGTGCGCGCACACGCCGGTGACGTCACGTCTGTTTACTAACGGTAAAGGCTCTGTAGAGTGGACTAGACTCAACCACAGCTCTTGTCTAATAAACACGCTGCAAAACTGTCTGCACTATTATGTCAGTATTTATTTGACCGACCAACACTGTGACTGCCATCAGCTAGATAAAAAGTATAAAAATACTAGGTTTGTTCAGTCTAATTTAAAGCCATAGTATGTAACTTTTTGGCCATAAAATAGATTAAAAGTAAAGTATATTTTGTCATTATGGATGTTTTATTGAACTGAAAAACATAGGAAAAACATGTGTTCTTACTGTGAGCAGGCTCAGGCTCAATTCCAGGTCTGAAATCATGACATCACAAGGTGAAACAGAATGTTTTCAATCTGAGAGAAGAACTCAGCCTTAATATGCAGGGTTTGTGTGTTAATATGTGAATGAAACAACACGATTGTGTTTGTTTGTGCGCTTCACCTTTGGCTCCGCCCAGACCTCAGTGCTGCTCTGTGATTGGTCTTTGCTCCGTGTGTGTTTTCAGATCTCTAAGACGATCAACATGCTGGTGCGCTGGTACGCCGAGGGTCCAGCATCTGCAGCTTTCAAAGAGCATGTGTCCAGGATCCCAGACTACCTCTGGTCCGTCTCATTTTATTTAAGAAATGCTGATAACAAGAACTCTGCTCTTTACTTATGTGTGTCTGTGTTACAGGTTGGGCTTAGATGGGATGAAAATGCAGGTGAGAAAGGAACTGTATCATTTAGATTTTAAATTTCATAAACATGTTCTAAATGTGTCTGCAGATATAAGATGAATATATTCAAATCTAATATAGCTTTTCCAGAAAACAATTTAAAGGTCCCATGGCATGAAATGTTCACTTTCTGAGGTTTTTGAACATGGCTAAAAGTTGCGAAATGTCTAAACTGAGCATTTGTGATCCTTTTCTGTGTTAGAAAAAAACACAGCTCAAACGGGCGATTCTCAACAAGGCAACTATGTTACGTCACATCGAAAAATGCAGCTCCACCCCCCGCCTGGATGTCTGTGTCTCTACCCACCGTCTCTGTAAATCACGCCCAGAGAGTTTGGACTGTGAATGCGCTAGGCAATGCGAAATGCGTTTTTTTATTTGCCTGGAGGCACGTCCGAGTGTTTCTAGGCTCAGAAGTAGGGCTGGGCGATTAATCGAGATTTGCGATATCTCGAGATGTTTTATGAAATCGAGAAAGATTTTGGCATATCGAAAATCTCGAGAATAAGATTTCGCCACTCTGCTTATTGTCCTGAACTGTGTTGTGGAGCTGTTCGCCCCGCCTCCTTCTTGCGTTTGTGTTTCACTGCGTCTCGTGCCCACCCCCGCCCCCCCCCCGCCTCACGTGTAAGCCGCGTGTGTTTGTTGATAACTTATCCAACATGGCGGCGCCCACAGAAGCGTCCACGAGAGAATTCATACCAAAGAAAACAAACGGCTCCACCACCAGCACTTCTAAGAAGACACAGCAAACAACGCTCCAAACATCTTTACCCTGATGTCTACCCTACGGAAACACAAGTGCAAGGTGGGTCAGCATTACGGAGTCCACTGCCTTCCATATCGCAAAAGACATGACGCCCATAGCGGTTGTTGAGCGACCGGGCTTCATACGAATGCTAAAAACACTTGACCCTAGATACAATCTATCTACTCGCCACTTTTGTGCGAGACAGAAACCTCAGCAACATTGTCAGTGCGGCACAGGTACAGAGCAGTGGCTGAGGATGCAGTGTTTTGAAGTGGGGCCAGCACACAGCACACCCCCCCCCCACCCACCCGCTCCTCTGACCTATCTCTGTCCTTCTCATTTGCATTCAAGCAACAAGGCCCAGAATGAGGTGTTCAGAGAGAGACTTTCTGACTCTGACTGTGTACATGTGTCTTTCTCATGCACTGAGTGTTGATTTTGAAGAAGGATTCATTTACAGTATTAGGGAACCATTAAGGAGCCATATAAAAGCATCAACAAGTACCATGTCATGGGATCTTTAATGCTGATTTATTCAGAGTTACACTCAGAAAGAAGAAGGATTTGAATCATTTGGGTTGCCAGTTTCAATGCTGAAATCCAGTTGGTTTAAAGCTAAAATACGTCTCTCTGATCTGAATGGTCACTACCTAAACTCCTAAACTTGAGAATGAGACAAACTAGGATGTTCTAGGATGTTTGTTGTATCTGCAGGTGACACAGGTTCAGATGAGATGATAGAACGTAGAATTATAGAAGAGTAAGGGCCCCATACAGTTCCTTCATTGTGATTATGTTAAACTACATTTATTACAGAATGTTCACTTTGTCTATACCAAAGCCTGAAATGAATATTCACATTAAAAGTGTCATTTCTTTATTCATGATTCTTTTTGCAGGGCACCAATGGCTCTCAGCTCTGGGACACATGTTTTGCTGTTCAGGCTTTTCTTGAGGTAATAACTGTCGGCTTCCTGTTTTTTTTATGTATTATTTTTATTTAAACATTATTCTAATTTTATTATAAACATAATTTTCCAGGCTGGAGCTCAGGATGAACCTTCTTTAACAGAATGCTTAAAACTGGCTCACCACTTCCTCAACATCACTCAGGTAAAAGTGACATTTAGTGACTTTAATGCTTTAATGTGTTTCTTATTCTGACTTGGCTTGATGGAATCGTACCCGTGGTCAGTATTTATCATAGTTTTACATAAATTTAATGGCAGTTTGTGGAAAAAAAAAAAGAAAAGTATAAGTACACAGTAAGTAGTGGTGAATTCTAAAACAGAATTCAATTTTTCTGACAGTTTAAACCATTTAACAAAATATATGATGTATTATTATTATTATTATTATTATTATTATTATTATTATTATTATTATTATTATTATTATTATTATTATCTGCTGCCCATATCCAACCGGGACACCAAAATGTCAAATCTAGGCAGAACTAGGCATCATTTTAAGTCAAATCTTACATGAAATCAGGTGAACTTTGGTGAAATTAGTAATTTAATCTGTCATACGCACATTTAAATTGATGTTTTAGAGCAGCAGACGTGTGGAAACAGATGATGACGATTTCCTTTGGGCTTTGTTGGTGAAAATGTCCTTGTTTTCTTCATCTTGATGTCATTGTATTCTTTCTTTTTTCCTTTTATAAATTCCCTGTTCATTTGTGTATTATAATGTGTCTAACTTCAAAATAAAAAAAAGATGTCGCTGTAGCGTTCCGTTCTGTTCGTCAGATCAGCGATTACGACCAGCTGGGAGTAAGTGACATTAAAGACGCGATTAGAGTCACGTCCCCATGAAAGTCTTTGGCAGGTTGTGATTGGCAGGTTGTGATTGGCAGGTTGTGATTGGCAGGTCGGCAGGTTTTATCACATTCAATCCTTGGACCTGTTTTATTTATGCTGTACCTTCTACCTCTTGGCCAACTCCTGCATAAATATGGTGTGTCGTACCACTTTTATGCAGACGACACACAGATTTATCTGCCCTTGAAAAAAAGCGGCAGCAGCCCCCTGACACCCCTGCTTGAGCCTTAATGACGTCAAGGTTTGGTTGGCTCAAAATTTCTTGAACCTCAATGAGACCAAGACTGAGGTGATAGTGTGCGGGCCCGGTGGCAGTGCCCGGTGGCAGTGCCCGGTGGCAGTGCCCGGTGGCAGTGCCCGGTGGCAGTGCCCGGTGGCAGTGCCCGGTGGCAGTGCCCGGTGGCAGTGCCCGGTGGCAGTGCCCGGCAGCAGTGCCAGCTCTTTGTCCTCTCAGACAGCACACAAAATCAACAGCCTCCAACCTCGGCGTCATTATGGACTCTGATTTTAAACTAGATAAACAAGTTAATGCGGTTGTGAAATCCAGTTTTTATCATCTTCATCTTTTAGCCAAAATTAAATCTTTTTTATCCTTTTCAGATTTTGAGCGCGTCATGCATGCTTTTATTTCTTCTCGTCTGCACTTTATTCTGGAATGAATCAAAACGCACTTTATCGTCTGCAGTTAGTCCAGAACGCTGCTGCTGCGCCTTTTAACAGGACGGAAGAAATATGAACACATCTCCCCTGTTCTTGCGTCTTTGCACTGGCTTCCTGTTCGTTTTAGGATTGATTTTAAGATTTTATTGTTTGTTTTTAAAGCTTTGAATGGACTGGCCCCAAAATACATCTGTGACCTCATCCAAATCTACAGCCCGGTGCTCTGAGGTCAGAGGGAAGCTCCAGCTCGTGGGCCCTAAGACTAGACTTAAAACTCGGGGGCCCAGGGCTTTCTCTGTGGTTGGCCCTAAGTTATGGAACGCTCTGCCCCCTCATGTCAAAACAGCCCCCACACTGGAGAGTTTTAAGTCTCGTCTTAAGACCCACTTTTATTCTCTGGCTTTAATACCGCGTGAGTTGTGTGCTCCTCTGTGTTTTTATAATTGCCTTTGTTTTTAGTTATTTTATTATTATCACTTTATTTATTGCTATTTTAGTCATGTTTTTATTAAGTTCTATTGAATTTTATGTGCAGCACTTTGGAAACTGTCTCTGTTTATAAAATGTGCTAAAGAAATAAAGTTGGATTGGATTGGACATGCAGAGTGTCCGCATCGGCATCCGAAGTCGTCATCCGCATATTTCCAAACGTCTTCCAGTAAGCGTGAATAGAGCCTGTTTGATTCTCCCAGATGGAGCGCAGAGACGATGGGAGATTTACTATTTTCCATTCTTATGATTGGTAAATGTTGAACTTGCCTTTGTTTGTTTGGGATCTTATGTCTTAAAGTCAAATGAAAACAATTATGGGTTCTAGGTTTGAATAACAGCACCGCTGTCTGAAGCTTTTGTGAACAAATAATGACGAGTAATTAATAATTTTTTGTTTGTTTTTTTCTACTGGCAGAACATTGAACTTTGAGCCAGTTTTTATTTCATGAGGACAGGAGATTTGAACCATAAATCTGAACTCTGACAGTTACACAGAAAATTGCACCTGAGAATTCTGCCCTTTCCTCCGGCTCAGGTTAAACTATTGATACTTTACGTGACATCACGCGGGGGGTGTTCTACATGTACGTTTACGGCAGAATATCAGTTACCATGGAGGCACAATGCACACATTATCAAACTCTCTCAATAAGAGTCTGTAAACCCAAGAAAAATACAAAGCACAAATCAGCTCACCTGAGTCAGCTCCTTCTGTCAGATTGTGTTAAATGTTGCCCTTCCGAGTCAAAAATAAATACATTAAAAAATATATAATAATAATAATAGTAAATCGTTCAATGGATAAAGAATTTCATGTAGGCCTAGGCCTAGATTTGAAAATGAAAACAAAAAAATTGCCACTCAAAACATTTTTCATCAAATAAAAGCCTCATTCCCTTCCATTTGGACACTGATGACCTCCTCCTGCTCCTCGATGACCTCCTCCTGCTCCTCGATGACCTCCTCCTGCTCCTCGATGACCTCCTCCTGCTCCTCGATGACCTCCTCCTGCTCCTCGATGACCTCCTCCTGCTCCTCGATGACCTCCTCCTGCTCCTCGATGACCTCCTCCTGCTGGACAAAGAGGAGGACATCGCAGTCGACAAAAACGAGGCTCTGAAGACTTTTGTTGAAATGGCCCTGAACAGGCGGCTTCTCCTTTGAAAGCTCAGTGACTTGATTGGAAAGTATATAGGATATTGGTAAAAGGAGAAATTCAATTTGTCAACTGGACAAAGTTTATTTGGTGGAAAACAGCTCATCCAGGCTACTTCATCAGTTCTGGTCAGAGTGCTGGTGGACACTGCTTAGATCTGCTGCAGGAAGGAGCTCACTACAGTGAAATTACTATGAAACTATCACCTCTTTGTTTTCAGTTTGTGTGTGGGGTCTTTAGCACACCCATTCAGGACCATAATGGGTGTTTTCACACCTCTGGACCCGGATAATATATTAATAAAGACCCTGCGCTTCATAGAGCCAGTGATTTTTTTCCCCTGGGTGGGGGGTGGGGGGGTTGGTTTGCCCTTTCTTCAGGTCAGAATAACTGCCCCTGTGCACGTCCCTGGCTCTGATGAAAGTTTAAAGGTCCCATGACATGGTACTTGTTGATGCTTTTATATGGCTCCTTAATGGTTCCCTAATACTGTAAATGAATCCTTCTTCAAAATCAACACTCAGAAATCAACACTCAGAAACAGAGATAAGCTGAGAAAGAGTCATTTTTGTCACTCTGAACACTCTATAATGGGAGTTGTTGCTTGAATGCAAATGAGGAGAAAAAAGCTGGCCTATAGTAGAGGGTGGGGGCGTGGCCAAACTCTCCGCTCTCACTCTCACCTTGTAATTAATTGCGAGTTCTCAGCTGATCCATTTCCTTGTTTTTGCACAGGGGGAGAGATTTGAAGCGTTCCATTGAAAAATAAACACATTTCCACAGAAAATAAAATTAAACCACTGCTGTTCAAAGGTCCAGAGGCTCAGATAAAGGACTTCCGAGCCTAGAAACACTCGGACGTGCCTCCAGGCAAATAAAAAAACGCATTTCGCATTGCCTAGCGCATTCGCAGTCCAAACTCTCTGGGCGTGATTTACAGAGACGCTGAGTACAGACAGACGGGGGTGGAACTGCATTTGCATTTCTTTTTTCAATCTGACGTCAATAAGTTTCCTTGTTCAAACTCGCCCGTTTGAGCTCCGATTTTTTGTAACGCAGAAAAGGATCGCAAATGCTCAGTTTAGACATTTCACAACTTTTAACCATGGGGGGGGGGCTAAACAGGGTAGGGGAGCTCACATTAACGTTCAAAAACCTCAGAAAGTGAAAATTTCATGCCATGGGACCTTTAAGAGAGCTTCAGACAGAGCAGTGCCTACAGTTAGCATCACACCCTCAGGGAATGTTGAGGACAGCAGCCGCAAAGTATCGATAGGGATTCCACACGGTGCTGATGTCATGTTGTAATATTTTTATGTTCCACAGATCCCAGAGAATCCTCCAGAATACCAGAATTACTACAGGCAAATGAACAAGGTACGAATGAGCTCAGATTTATGCATCGCCATGTGCACAAGAGGCTCAGCAGCAACATTTCAATTTCACAAAAACAACATTATGATTTTGATTGATGTTTTAAAGGGCCCATATTACTCTTATTTTCTGAGCTGTGTTGTTCAAATGTTCTAATGTCGTTTCCTCATCACAAACACACCTGGAGTTGTGTTTTGTTTCATTCACATGTTTAACTCACAAACCTGCAGATTTAGGCCGAGTTTTCATCTCTCAAACAAAAAAAAGCGTTTCACTAGAATCATTTGGATGATTTCAGCCCAATCTCTACTCAACGAAAGGAGCTGTTCACTTGAAAACTACCACTACATGACATCACAAGGTGGGACAGAGCATTTTGAGCTTTGGAGATGTCGACAGACTCATAATCAAGGGTTACTCCAACATGTGAATGAAACATAAATTCTCATTTTAAACATTTCAGAATCACATTTCAGAACATGTTTGCAGTTTCCATTCGATGCCGATTCATCTTGCAGCCCTAATTTCACAGATTACAGATTTTCCCAAACCTCATGGATGTAAATGACCTGATATACAGTGGTACTTCACCTTATGAAATTAATTCGTTCCAGAAGTGGTTTCGTAACGTGAATTTTTCATAAGTTGAGTAGCTATTTCAATGGAAAAAGGCCTGATTCATTCCAAGGCCCGTTCCAAGTTTTTTTTTATAGTGTAACTTTTTTTTTATAGTGTAACACTGTGTTCTGCGTCCTGATTGGCTAAGAGACTGTAGACCTTTGCCGATTGAACAGATGGGGGACGCGGGGGGACGGGGACTAGACCAGGACTAGACCAGGACCAGACCAGGACTAAACCTGGACTAAACCAGGACTGGACACCAGGATTAAAGCGCCGTGTGTGGGTCTATTTCCTGGTTTGGTGCTAGCTCTGCCGGTGAACCTCACGAGTCACGGCTGAGGCGAGCAGCGAGGAGGGGATGTGCCTCCCATCGGGACCGCACACAGTCCGAGCACATGAACGAACACAGGCAAGAGCCGCAGTGGTTTAATCCTGGTTTAGACCTGGTTTAGATCTGGTTTAGACCTGCTTGTAGCTTTGTGCTACAATTTTGTATGAAAAGCACTTTATGAATATTGTTTGATTTGATTTGGTCTAGAGGAGGCACAGTTTGAGCACGGGTCTGGTGCTGGCAGCCCCGCGCCGGGTCATGCTGCGCTATCACACTTCTCCCCCCTCCCCCTCCCCCCACACTTCACTATTAATACATTTTGTTGAAAATCTATGAAAGTTTGAGTGTTTAAACGAGAGACAAATGTGAGAAAAGTTTAAATCCAGTCTGAGAAAAGCGTATAATGTGTGTGGCTGAGCGCGCATTATTTGAATTTTTGAGATTTCGCGTTTCGTAACTTGAATTTTCTTTTGTATCTAGAGACCAAAATTTAACGTGAAGGCGTTTCGTAACTTGGATTTTTCGTATGTAGGGTCTTTCGTAAGGTGAGGTACCACTGTATACGTTTAATAAACTTGCTGTGGTAAAGTGCGTGTATCAGGTTTGGATGATCTTCAAATTTCTACTTCAGTTGGTGGGATAATATCGAATGTGCTTTATTATGTAGCACGAATCAACTGTCAAACTGGGAATTGTTTTGTACATTTTTTGTAAAATCTTAAGTATATGATCCTAACAGTGTTTTAGTAAAACGAGTAGTCCAGTCGGTCATAGACACTGTAACTCCTGCACAGGGCGGATTCCCGTTCAGCACCAGAGACTGTGGCTGGATCGTGGCCGACTGCACCGCCGAGGGCCTGAAGTCCGTGATGCTGCTGCAGGAGAAATGTGCTTTTATCTCGGATCATGTGAGTCCTGAGAGGCTCTACGACGCCGTCAACGTGGTGAGTGTGATACAAGGAAACAGATACAACTGTTATAAAGCACTTTAGTAGAACCAGAACTCGGGTAAGTTAAGCAGACCCTCCAGGAATTCACGATGTTACGATTTGCAACTTCAACGCAACTTCAGCCAATCCCCGTGAATTCAGGGCGGTGTTGCAATTTTGACCAATCACCGCATCTCTCCCACAATTTTTACTAATTTTGACCAATCATCGGCGACGTATTGAACGCCGACCAACTTCCTTCTGCTTTACTTCCGTGTGACAAACGAAACTGAGGCTGTGTCCCAGTTCCCAGAGCGCACAGCTCGGAGCGCGGCCCGAAGGGGGCTCAGACTGCAGTCAAGGAGGTGCACACTTGCTCAGCCCCGACTGCAGTCCGCGGACCGCTTAACGACTGCGGTCTTCAGACCGCGTCTTAACTGCGCATGGGACAAAAAAGAAGTGGGACAGCAGTCGTCGCGCCGGTGTACTGTCGAAATGTGTGACGCACATGCCCTTCGGCCCACGCTCCGAGCCGCGCGCTCTGGGAACTGAGACACGGCTTCTAATGGCAAAGAAACATGTCTGCGGCGCCATTTGGCCACAAAAATAACAGCAAAAGACCGAAACAGTTCCCCTCCTAGTAGTCATTTATTTTCTCTGTTGGTAAGGTTGTTTTAGGACCATATCTGTGATCTCTGTGTCTTTGTATTATTCTTTGTCAGTAATAACTCAGTATTCAAAATATTACTCCATTTTAATTACAAAAAGGGAAAATCGCAACTATTTATCACAACTTTCACTTCCTCCCGCAACAAAATCGCAACAAAAACCTTAAAAGCACCGCAACTTTCATCACAACTTTTTGGAAAAGTTCACGCAAATTCAGGCATTTTAGCCCGAAACAATCACAAAAAATGCCCGTGAAATCCTGGGGGGTCTGATTAACAGGTTTATTGTACAGATGGATATGGAAATGGGCAAAAGGGTCCGGTGGAGGCACAAGGCAGGGGGTCCGGAGGAAAACGAGCCACGAGATGAACAGGGGAGTCGAGAGGAGAGATCCAGGGAGCACTAGGAGCAGAAACAACAACAAAAAATTACAAAAGGTCCAGGAACAACCACAAAACAATCTCAAAAACAGGATCCTAAGAAACATGAGCCAGGAGCAAGTTACCGGTGTGGTAAACTGACAAACAGGCTGAGAGTGGAGGACGAACCGGGCTGATATGGGCAGGGGTAGTTTGGGGTAGTTGGGGTAGTTTCAGGTGTGTGATGACGAGGAGACTGCTGCTGGTGACAAATACAGAAGAGAAGGGAAGGGGAGACAGAGGGATCATGACAACAACATGTGTGTGTTTGAAGTGAGTTCTTTTCCTCTTATAAACATGAAAAACAGAACTTCATTTGAAACACTTTTAGTTATTCCTCACATGCCTTATATGATCCCGCTCTCCACGTCAGATCCACTGATCAGCTTCCAATGCTCAATACTGTCGTAACGTTGTGCCCTTGAGCAAGACATCTTATCCTCCGTCACCTCCAGCGTCTGTAAACTGATGTAAAGCTCTTTGGGTGTCTTGACTGTGGTAAAGTGCCATATAAATATGACCATTTACCATTTGTAGCATGCTAACACACACTTCCTGATTATCGGACAATAATATGCTTTATAATTACATGGAAAAAAGAGTATGGGGCATGTCAACAAGTACAGTGGTACCTCACCTTACGAAATTAATTCATTCCAGAAGTGGTTTCGTAACGTGAATTTTTCATAAGTTGAGTAGATATTTCAATGGAAAAAGCCTGATTCGTTCCAAGGCCCCGATCCAAGTTTTTTTTAATAGTGTAACTTTTTTTTATAGTGTAACACTGTGTTCTGTGTCCTGATTGGCTAAGAGACTAGACCAGGACTAAAAGTGGACTAAACCAGGTCTAAACAAGGTCTATACCTGGACTGGACCAGGACTAAACCTGGACTAAACCAGGACTAGACCAGGTGGGTTAAAGCGCCGCGTGCGGGTCTATTTAATGGTTTCTCACGAGTCACAGCTGAGGCGAGCAGAGAGGAGGAGACCACACACAGTCCGAGCACATGAACGAACGCAGGCAAGAGCCGCGGTGGTTTAATCCTGGTTTAGACCTGGTTCAGACCTGGTTTAATCCTGGTTTAGAGGAGGCACAGTTTGAGCACAGGTCTCGTCCTCTCAGCTCCGCGCCGGGTCATGCTGCGCTATCACACGTGTCAGAGCGCAGTTTTCTCCCCCCTCCCCCTTCCCCCCACACTTCACTATTAATAATTTTGTTGAAAATCTATGAAAGTTTGAGTGTTTAAACGAGAGACAAATGTGAGAAAAGTTTAAATTCAGTCTGAGAAAAGCGTATAATGTGTGTGAAGAGTCCCTCAGTCGTCCAGGTAGAATCCAGGATAAAAGGAGAAGTTCAATTTGTCAACTGGACAAAGTTTGTTTGGTCAAAAACATTTCGCCGCTCATCCGAGAGGCTTCGTCAGTTCTGAGCTGACGAAGCCTCTCAAACTCTCAAACTTTGTCCAGTTGACAAATTGAATTTCTCCTTTTATCACGTATAATGTGTGTGGCTGAGCGCGCATTATTTGAATTTTTGAGATTTGGTTTCGTAACTTGAATTTTCTTTCGTATCTAGAGACCAAAATTTACCGTGAAGGCGTTTCGTAACTTGGAATTTTTCGTTTGTTGGGTCGTTCGTAAGGTGAGGTACCACTGTATTTGTTTGGGGATGATTTAATCAGAAACCACAATTGGTTATCCTGAAGGACCTATTATGTCTGAGAACAAGAGGTGTATAGATAAATAGAATTTTTTTTTTTTTTTAATGTATAGAAATGAACTAGTTCTGTCAGGCGATTAAAAAAAATAATCTAATTACATGATTTGTAATTAATTAATCTAATTAATCGCATTTTTTAGAAATAAATTTGTTTAGGTGGTTTATTGTGCTCTCCCACAGGGCAAAAAAGGTGTCAAACGTGTGATTTATAGTGGTACAGTGAAAACTGCAGACTTCCCCTTTAAGTCTTTCAGTCTTTGGCTCGCTCTTTCTCTCCGTACATGTTTCCTCCACTGTAACCAAGACAAGACTGAGACCTGCAGAGTGCACCTGTACACCCCCATCCCCCTCCCACATTACAGAACATTCATTAAAGCTCATTTACACCATTCCACTGTTACATGGTGAATATTTCTGGTGCCAAAATGTGAGCACGTACAGAAGCTTTCATGCAACGTCAATAAATAATATACAAGGCTTCAAATATACAGAGAATACAAATAATTGCCCGTGTAAATTACTCATGGCTCACACGAACCCTGGAATCCACGAAACTGGATTAGTGGGGCAGATGTGTCCGGACCATCGCACCACGGGAGGAGGGAGGAGGGAGGAGGGAGGAGGCAGCGCGGGGGTGAGTAAATGATCGGGTTTAGCGTGATTTGGATGGGCAAAACTGACTTCTAAGTGTGCACCCTTAGTCACGGCAGAACACGCTGGAGAGGTTATGGGAATTGAAAATGGTTCAGCCCAGAGCACAGCAGATACAGAAACGGGCTCGTGTGTCTTCACGTGCTCTCCCCTATTAGAAGTGCATTCGTCTCTGTGCCGGCCAATGGGAGCACGGCATTTCTCATGGCGTCATCACTGTCCAGGGACAAGAGGGACCTGCTCCGTCACGTTTTTATCAATAAACTCGCCGTTCAAAGGCCCCGCACGCCAAATTTAAAATGCGCGCGCATTGAATTGCCGCTCATAATTAATTGCGTTAATTTTTATAACGCGTTAATTAGCAGTGTAATTAATTAATCTAATTAATGCGTTAAACTGACAGCCCTAAAATGAACATTTTTCACTGGAAGTGCCAAAGAGTTTTTACTTCTTTTTTTGAGGGGATTTTTTACGTCTATGGGACAAACACATTTGGAAGCACAAAAGTTGAAATTCCTCATGTTTGCTTCATGTTTTGCTGGTGCCTGCAGCTGCTGAGCCTGAGAAACTCAGACGGAGGATTCGCAACGTACGAAACCAAACGAGGAGGAAAACTTCTGGAGCTGCTCAACCCCTCAGAGGTCTTTGGTCAGTCTCATGGAAACTATCTTTAAGCTGCTTTATTTAGTTTCTTTGCTTCTTTTGAACACGAGTTCTTTGGTTTTATCTTATATTTGTATAGAAAATGAATGACTGAGGGTGCAGGCACTTGTGTTTAGATTAGACTTAAAGGTGCATTGTGTAACTTTTCTGGTGTCGAGTCCAACAGATTCTTTTCTCCATGGAGATGTTATTTCTTTGTCTGGAACATTTCACAACATGTTACAGGTTACAGGTCAGATCTGTGGAGAAGCAGCCCCGCTCACAGTCACAATGTCTGTTTTTCTAAATATTTTTGAGCTCTAAAACCACCTGTAATTGAATAAATGTAAAGTAGAGCTGTTTAATGCCATACTGTGGAACATTCCAGGCAGAGCAATAATATCTCCATAGAAACAAGAAAGTGATGAACCCCCAATCTGAAAAATGATGCAGTTAAAGTAGCTCAGTTCGAGTTTATGGTGAACAGTTTGAGCTCAGAAGTGAAAATGACTCCAGTGAATATGCAGTTCCTCTATAAGCACCACCTTGTGACATCAGCAGGTGTAAAAGTCAATTTAAAGGTGCATTATGTAACTTTTTGGTAGTGGGTCGGTCGCCTGCTTGTTTCTATGATTATGTAAATGCTCTGCCTGGAATGTTCCACATACTTGAGCGGGGTCGCCTCTCCACAGATCTGACCTGTAACTTTGTCTGGTTTGGTCTCCATGATGATAAGAAAGTTTAATGCCACACTGTGGAACATTCCAGACAGCAATAACATCACCATGGCAGGTGAAAAGCAGGAGGCAGACCCTCCAGAAAAGTTACACAATGCACCTTTAAGGAAACAGTGAATATGCTTCTGCTGCTTCTGCTTCTGCTTCTGCTGCTGCTTCTGCTTCTGCTGCTGCTGCTGCTTCTGCTGCTGCTGCTGCTGCTGCTGCTTCTGCTGCTGCTGCTGCTGCTGCTTCTGCTTCTGCTGCTTCTGCTGCTGCTTCTGCTGCTGCTGCTTCTGCTTCTGCTGCTGCTTCTGCTTCTGCTGCTGCTTCTGCTGCTGCTGCTGCTTCTGCTTCTGCTGCTGCTTCTGCTTCTGCTTCTGCTGCTGCTTCTGCTGCTGCTGCTGCTTCTGCTGCTGCTTCTGCTTCTGCTGCTGCTGCTGCTTCTGCTGCTTCTGCTTCTGCTGCTGCTGCTTCTGCTTCTGCTGCTGCTGCTGCTTCTGCTGCTGCTTCTGCTGCTGCTGCTTCTGCTGCTGCTTCTGCTTCTGCTGCTGCTGCTGCTTCTGCTGCTGCTGCTGCTGCTGCTTCTGCTTCTGCTGCTGCTGCTTCTGCTGCTGCTTCTGCTTCTGCTGCTGCTGCTGCTTCTGCTGCTGCTTCTGCTGCTGCTGCTGCTGCTGCTGCTTCTGCTGCTGCTGCTGCTTCTGCTGCTGCTTCTGCTTCTGCTGCTGCTGCTGCTTCTGCTGCTGCTGCTTCTGCTGCTGGTGCTGCTGCTGCTTCTGTTGCTGTTGCTGCTTCTGCTGTTGCTGTTGCTTCTGCTTCTGTTGCTTGTTGTTGCTTGTTTGCTGTTGTTTGTTTGCTGCTGTTGCTGCTTCTGCTGTTGTTTGCTGTTGCTTGTTGCTGCTGTTGCTGTGGTTGCTGTTGTCTGCTGTTGTTTGTTTGTTGCTTGTTTCTGTTGTTGCTGTTTGTTGTTGTTCTGCTGCTGTTGCTTTCTGTTGCTGTTGCTGTTGTTCTGTTGCTTGTTCTGCTTCTGCTGCTGCTGCTTCTGCTGCTGCTGCTTCTGCTGCTGCTGCTGCTTCTGCTGCTGCTTCTGCTTCTGCTGCTGCTGCTGCTTCTGCTGCTGCTTCTGCTGCTGCTGCTTCTGCTGCTGCTTCTGCTGCTGCTGCTTCTGCTGCTGCTTCTGCTGCTGCTTCTGCTGCTGCTGCTTCTGCTGCTGCTTCTGCTGCTGCTTCTGCTGCTGCTGCTGCTGCTTCTGCTGCTTCTGCTGCTGCTGCTGCTGCTGCTGCTGCTTCTGCTGCTGCTTCTGCTGCTGCTGCTTCTGCTGCTTCTGCTTCTGCTGCTGCTTCTGCTGCTGCTGCTGCTGCTTCTGCTGCTGCTTCTGCTGCTTCTGCTTCTGCTGCTGCTGCTGCTTCTGCTTCTGCTGCTGCTTCTGCTGCTGCTTCTGCTTCTGCTGCTGCTGCTGCTTCTGCTTCTGCTGCTGCTGCTGCTGCTGCTTCTGCTTCTGCTGCTGCTTCTGCTGCTGCTTCTGCTGCTGCTTCTGCTTCTGCTGCTGCTGCTGCTGCTGCTTCTGCTTCTGCTGCTGCTTCTGCTTCTGCTTCTGCTGCTGCTTCTGCTGCTGCTTCTGCTTCTGCTGCTGCTGCTGCTTCTGCTTCTGCTGCTGCTTCTGCTGCTGCTGCTTCTGCTGCTTCTGCTTCTGCTGCTGCTTCTGCTGCTGCTTCTGCTGCTGCTTCTGCTTCTGCTGCTGCTTCTGCTGCTGCTGCTTCTGCTGCTGCTTCTGCTGCTGCTTCTGCTTCTGCTGCTGCTTCTGCTGCTGCTTCTGCTGCTGCTTCTGCTTCTGCTGCTGCTTCTGCTGCTGCTGCTTCTGCTGCTGCTGCTGCTGCTGCTAACACTAACACTACTTATAAAACGGTTGTGTGTGTTTGTACAGGAGACATAATGATTGACTACACGTATGTGGAGTGCACCTCAGCAGTGATACAGGCCCTGAGCCACTTCCACCACAAACACCCTGAGCACAGAACGCAGGAGATCAGGTACACACCCCTGCAGTCAGGTACACATCCTGCAGTCAGGTACACATCCCTGCAGTCAGGTACACACTCTGCACTCAGGTACACACCTCTGCAGTCAGGTACACACCCCTGCAGTCAGGTACACACCCTGCAGTCAGGTACACACCCTGCAGTCAGGTACACACCCTGCAGTCAGGTACACATCCTGCAGTCAGGTACACACCCCTGCAGTCAGGTACACATCCTGCAGTCAGGTACACACCCTGCAGTCAGGTACACACCTGCAGTCAGGTACACATCCTGCAGTCAGGTACACATCCCTGCAGTCAGGTACACACCTCTGCAGTCAGGTACACACCCCTGCAGTCAGGTACACACCCTGCAGTCAGGTACACACCCTGCAGTCAGGTACACACCCTGCAGTCAGGTACACATCCTGCAGTCAGGTACACACCCCTGCAGTCAGGTACACATCCTGCAGTCAGGTACACACCCTGCAGTCAGGTACACACCTGCAGTCAGGTACACACCCCTGCAGTCAGGTACACACCCCTGCAGTCAGGTACACACCCTGCAGTCAGGTACACACCCCTGCAGTCAGGTACACACCCTGCAGTCAGGTACACACCCCTGCAGTCAGGTACACACCCTGCAGTCAGGTACACACCCCTGCAGTCAGGTACACACCCTGCAGTCAGGTACACACCCCTGCAGTCAGGTACACACTCTGCACTCAGGTACACACCTCTGCACTCAGGTACACACCCCTGCAGTCAGGTACACACCTCTGCAGTCAGGTACACACCTGCAGTCAGGTACACACTCTGCACTCAGGTACACACCTCTGCAGTCAGGTACACACCCTGCAGTCAGGTACACACCCTGCAGTCAGGTACACACCCTGCAGTCAGGTACACACCCTGCAGTCAGGTACACACCCTGCAGTCAGGTACACACCTCTGCAGTCAGGTACACACCCTGCAGTCAGGTACACATCCTGCAGTCGGGTACACACCCTGCAGTCGGGTACACACCCTGCAGTGGGGTACACACCCCTGCACTCAGGTACACACCTCTGCAGTCAGGTACACACCTGCAGTCAGGTACACACCCTGCAGTCAGGTACACACCCCTGCTGTCAGGTACACACCCCTGCAGTCAGGTACACACCCTGCAGTCAGGTACACACCCTGCAGGCAGTCAGGTACACACCCTGCAGTCAGGTACACACCCCTGCACTCAGGTACACACCTCTGCAGTCAGGTACACACCCTGCAGTCAGGTACACACCCTGCAGTCAGGTACACACCCTGCAGGCAGTCAGGTACACACCCTGCAGTCAGGTACACACCCTGCAGTCAGGTACACACCCCTGCACTCAGGTACACACCTCTGCAGTCAGGTACACACCCTGCAGTCAGGTACACACCCCTGCAGTCAGGTACACACCCTGCAGTCAGGTACACACCCCTGCAGTCAGGTACACACCCCTGCAGTCAGGTACACACCCCTGCAGTCAGGTACACACCCTGCAGTCAGGTACACACCTCTGCAGTCAGGTACACACCCTGCAGTCAGGTACACACCCCTGCAGTCAGGTACACACCCTGCAGTCAGGTACACACCCCTGCAGTCAGGTACACACCCTGCAGTCAGGTACACACCCTGCAGTCAGGTACACACCTCTGCAGTCAGGTACACACCCTGCAGTCAGGTACACATCCTGCAGTCGGGTACACATCCTGCAGTCGGGTACACATCCTGCAGTCAGGTACACACCCTGCAGTGGGGTACACACCCCTGCACTCAGGTACACACCTGCAGTCAGGTACACACCTGCAGTCAGGTACACACTCTGCACTCAGGTACACACCTCTGCACTCAGGTACACACCCCTGCAGTCAGGTACACACCCTGCAGTCAGGTACACACCCTGCAGTCAGGTACACATCCTGCAGTCAGGTACACATCCTGCAGTCAGGTACACACCCTGCAGTCAGGTACACACCCTGCAGTCAGGTACACACCCCTGCAGTCAGGTACACACCCTGCAGTCAGGTACACACCCTGCAGTCAGGTACACACCTCTGCAGTCAGGTACACACCCTGCAGTCAGGTACACATCCTGCAGTCGGGTACACACCCTGCAGTCGGGTACACACCCTGCAGTGGGGTACACACCCCTGCACTCAGGTACACACCTCTGCAGTCAGGTACACACCTGCAGTCAGGTACACACCCTGCTGTCAGGTACACACCCCTGCAGTCAGGTACACACCCTGCAGTCAGGTACACACCCTGCAGTCAGGTACACACCCTGCAGGCAGTCAGGTACACACCCTGCAGTCAGGTACACACCCCTGCACTCAGGTACACACCTCTGCAGTCAGGTACACACCCTGCAGTCAGGTACACACCCTGCAGTCAGGTACACACCCTGCAGGCAGTCAGGTACACACCCTGCAGTCAGGTACACACCCTGCAGTCAGGTACACACCCTGCAGTCAGGTACACATCCTGCAGTCGGGTACACATCCTGCAGTCAGGTACACACCCTGCAGTGGGGTACACACCCCTGCACTCAGGTACACACCTCTGCAGTCAGGTACACACCTGCAGTCAGGTACACACTCTGCACTCAGGTACACACCTCTGCACTCAGGTACACACCCCTGCAGTCAGGTACACACCCTGCAGTCAGGTACACACCCTGCAGTCAGGTACACATCCTGCAGTCAGGTACACATCCTGCAGTCAGGTACACACCCTGCAGTCAGGTACACACCCTGCAGTCAGGTACACACCCCTGCAGTCAGGTACACACCCTGCAGTCAGGTACACACCCTGCAGTCAGGTACACACCTCTGCAGTCAGGTACACACCCTGCAGTCAGGTACACATCCTGCAGTCGGGTACACACCCTGCAGTCGGGTACACACCCTGCAGTGGGGTACACACCCCTGCACTCAGGTACACACCTCTGCAGTCAGGTACACACCTGCAGTCAGGTACACACCCTGCTGTCAGGTACACACCCCTGCAGTCAGGTACACACCCTGCAGTCAGGTACACACCCTGCAGTCAGGTACACACCCTGCAGGCAGTCAGGTACACACCCTGCAGTCAGGTACACACCCCTGCACTCAGGTACACACCTCTGCAGTCAGGTACACACCCTGCAGTCAGGTACACACCCTGCAGTCAGGTACACACCCTGCAGGCAGTCAGGTACACACCCTGCAGTCAGGTACACACCCTGCAGTCAGGTACACACCCCTGCAGTCAGGTACACACCCCTGCAGTCAGGTACACACCCCTGCAGTCAGGTACACACCCTGCAGTCAGGTACACACCTCTGCAGTCAGGTACACACCCTGCAGTCAGGTACACACCCCTGCAGTCAGGTACACACCCTGCAGTCAGGTACACACCCTGCAGTCAGGTACACACCCTGCAGTCAGGTACACACCCTGCAGGCAGTCAGGTACACACCCTGCAGTCAGGTACACACCCCTGCACTCAGGTACACACCTCTGCAGTCAGGTACACACCCTGCAGTCAGGTACACACCCTGCAGTCAGGTACACACCCTGCAGGCAGTCAGGTACACACCCTGCAGTCAGGTACACACCCTGCAGTCAGGTACACACCCCTGCAGTCAGGTACACACCCCTGCAGTCAGGTACACACCCTGCAGTCAGGTACACACCTCTGCAGTCAGGTACACACCCTGCAGTCAGGTACACACCCCTGCAGTCAGGTACACACCCTGCAGTCAGGTACACACCCCTGCAGTCAGGTACACACCCTGCAGTCAGGTACACACCCCTGCAGTCAGGTACACACCCTGCAGTCAGGTACACACCCCTGCAGTCAGGTACACACCCTGCAGTCAGGTACACACCCCTGCAGTCAGGTACACACCCCTGCAGTCAGGTACACACCCTGCAGTCGGGTACACACCTCTGCAGTCAGGTACACACCCTGCAGTCGGGTACACACCCCTGCAGTCAGGTACACACCCTGCAGTCGGGTACACACCCCTGCAGTCGGGTACACACCCCTGCAGTCGGGTACACACCCCTGCAGTCGGGTACACACCCTGCAGTCAGGTACACACCCCTGCAGTCAGGTACACACCTGCAGTCAGGTACACACCCCTGCAGTCAGGTACACACCCTGCAGTCAGGTACACACCCCTGCAGTCAGGTACACACCCCTGCAGTCAGGTACACACCCTGCAGTCGGGTACACACCCTGCAGTCAGGTACACACCCTGCAGTCAGGTACACACCCCTGCAGTCAGGTACACACCCTGCAGTCGGGTACACACCCTGCAGTCAGGTACACACCCCTGCAGTCAGGTACACACCTGCAGTCAGGTACACACCCCTGCAGTCAGGTACACACCCTGCAGTCAGGTACACACCCCTGCAGTCAGGTACACACCCCTGCAGTCAGGTACACACCCTGCAGTCGGGTACACACCCTGCAGTCAGGTACACACCCTGCAGTCAGGTACACACCCCTGCAGTCAGGTACACACCCTGCAGTCAGGTACACACCCTGCAGTCAGGTACACACTCCTGCAGTCAGGTACACACCCTGCAGTCAGGTACACACCCCTGCAGTCAGGTACACACCCTGCAGTCAGGTACACACCCCTGCAGTCAGGTACACACCCTGCAGTCAGGTACACACCCCTGCAGTCAGGTACACACCTGCAGTCAGGTACACACCCCTGCAGTCAGGTACACACCCTGCAGTCAGGTACACACCCCTGCAGTCAGGTACACACCCTGCAGTCAGGTACACACCCCTGCAGTCAGGTACACACTCCTGCAGTCAGGTACACACCCCTGCAGTCAGGTACACACCCCTGCAGTCAGGTACACACACCTGCAGTCAGGTACACACCCCTGCAGTCAGGTACACACCCTGCTGTCAGGTACACACACCTGCAGTCAGGTACACACCCTGCAGTCAGGTACACACACCTGCAGTCAGGTACACACCCTGCAGTCAGGTACACACCCCTGCAGTCAGGTACACACTCCTGCAGTCAGGTACACACACCTGCAGTCAGGTACACACCCTGCAGTCAGGTACACACCCTGCAGTCAGGTACACACCTGCAGTCAGGTACACACCCTGCAGTCAGGTACACACCCTGCAGTCAGGTACACACCCCTGCAGTCAGGTACACACCTGCAGTCAGGTACACACCCCTGCAGTCAGGTACACACCTGCAGTCAGGTACACACCCTGCAGTGGGGGCAGAAGTACTGCATTTTGTAACAAGTAAAAGTACAGATCCCAGAGCAAATAAATATCACATGAAAAAATCTATTAAAAATATTAAAGTACCTGGTTTAAAATGTACTTAAAGAGGAAAAAGTAAAAGATTTTGAGATAATAACAATTGAAATGTAGAGTTGTTAATAACGATTTGTATTTGAATTTTGTTCAATAGAAACAACAGTATTGATCTCTTTTTATTTGTATAATTTTGTTTGCTCAAACATCAAATGTGTTAAATAAAATGTTTTCAAAATGAACCCTCAGCCTTTTCAGCAGGTCTCACATAATAATAATTGTATATATATATATATATATATATATATATATATATATATATATATATATATATTAAAGGAGAAATATCCTGAAAACATCTACCTTGATAGATTTTTTTTTTTTCCAAGTTGTTTTAGATCAATATCCAGATTCAAAGCCACTGTATCTGATTTTTACCATCTTAAAAACATGAAAACAGAGCTGGTTCATTTGTAACAGTTTGGTCCAGAATGATCCTTCACTTACCGTACGCACTCAGAGGCCAGAGTCTTTATAATCAGACGCAGACAGAACACAGCAGACTTATTTTGACCTGAAGACTCGTATATCTGTACTGGAGACACATTTTACACAGGGAAATGTGGTACGTTGCCTTTAACATATACCTGATAAATCCATAGTATGTTTCTTTAAGAGTGGAGGTACATATATTTGAATGAAATAAAAATAAAGGTTGAATTTTGTGCAGGTCAACTCTCCGAGCAGGTCTGGACTACTGCAGGAGAGTGCAGAGGCCCGACGGATCCTGGGAGGGGTGAGTGTGTCTGTGTCATCATTTAGCTCGCTCTTCTTCTCCTCTCCTCTATCTCTCCCTCTTCTCCTCTTCTCTCTCCCCCTCTGTCTCTTCCTCGCTCTCTTTTTCTCTTTCCTTTTCTCATTCCCCTTCTTCTCTTCCTTATCTGTTTGTCATCATTTCTATTTCTTTAATTATTTACATCCAAACTGATGACTTTAAATTCTTCTCTCTCTCCTTTCTCTCTCCCTTTCCCTCTCCACTCTCTCCCCATCCTCTCTCTAAACCCCCTCTCTCTCCCCCTCTCCTGTTTTCCTTCCTCCCTTCTCTTCTTTATCTGTGTCTGTCTGTCTCTGCCTCCTCCCACTTTTCCCTCTCCTCTCTCTCCCTCCTCCTCTCTTCACCCTTCACCCTCTTCCCTTCTTCATCTGTTTCTGTATGTTCATTTATTTGTGTCTCTCTCTCCTCTCGATCTTTCTTTTCCTTCTCTCCTTCTCCTCTCCTCCTTTTCCCTCTTCTTTTATTCATCTGCCTCTGTCTCTCTCTCTCTCTCTCTCTCTCTCTCTCTCTCTCTCTCTCTCTCTCTCTCTCTCTCTCTCTCTCTCTCTCTCTCTCTCTCTCTCTCTCTCTCTCTCTCTCTCTCTCTCTCTCTCTCTCTCTCTCTCTCTCTCTTCTGTTCTGACCGTCAGAGCGAGCAGACGTCTCTCTTTTTCCTCTCTTATCTATTGCTCTGCTGCTGCGTGCCTCTCTTGTTTTCGTCATTTTCTCGCTTTTTGGAGCAGATTTTCCAAATTTCCAAATTCCTAAATATGGATGTGATCAGCTGGACCCTCAGCGCTATTGATACTCTTTTTTCACGGAGGAGTGCTGCTCCGGGAGAAGCGGCGTGTCTGGATGGTACTTTTGCTGCTGGATATGCGAGGGACTCGTATCGTGCGTGACAAGTCGTATGTTTGGCACCAATGTACCTGGAGGATGTGGAGGATATTTACGTATTTGGATTTCTGATAGCTGGACATCTGTTAATTGGCCTGGGATTGTCCATGATCTATCGCATAATGTGTAAACTGGCAGCTTGTAAAGAGTCCCCCAAGCTGTCTGCAGCTATTTCGAGCCATTGTGAAGGGGTTGGGGATCTCGTGAAATGATTACATCAGAAAGTGGGACAGGTTGAGGACCTTTTGGAAGGATTTCAACCGAAGGAAACATCTCGACGTTTGGATATCATCACGGGGATGGTGACAGAACTGTGTAAAGCCAACGCAGCGCAGTCTGTGCGCCAAGAGGAACTACCGTATTGGCCCGAATATAAGACGACCCTGATTATAAGACGACCCCCTCTTTTTCAAGACTCAAGTTTGAAAAAAGACTTTTTGAACACCAAATTTAATTTTTATACAGAAAATAATTACAGTACATCTGAAACAAATGATTATAACAATATATTCGAGAGAAAAAAACATGTTATTTTGCCTCATTCAAATCATGCAAAAACTGTCTATCACATCTTAATATCTGAACATTTAAATATGCAAACTAAAGTACAATCACATTTGTAAATGAATGGCTTCTGGTTTTTGAAATGTAAATAAACCAATCTACTGTGATAAAACTACAAAATTGCAATAACTGCATGAACCATCAAAGTGAAGTCTAAGTGAAGTCAGCTGCGATCTGACGAGATGGGAGGGAGCAGAGACTGGTGTGTGTGTGTGTGTGTGTCTGTCTGTCTGTCTGTGGCCGTTTCCCAATTCACCGACGGCACACTTGTGAGCGTCCTTGGAACGGGATATGCGTCATATCCGGCGCGACAAGCGCCGTTCCATTCGTTTTTTTCCCCCTGCACCATCGAGACGAGCTCTGAACGGCGCCGTCGTTTCCATGGAAATCGTGGCGTGGACCAAGCGTGCAAACATGCACGCTTCGCACACTTAAAAGCCCCAGCATGCACAGCGCGGGAGGATATATGACTACAAAGACCGACTCGCCAGCGACATCCACAAGTGAGAGTTGCGACGTCACTATAAAATATACGTACTGGTTCACCTCACCTACAACTATGCTACATGAAACTCTTCATAAACTACACTAAACATGTGTGATGTAGCCGTAACGGCATAGATCACGGCACCTGTATTACCGTTCACATGCTTTTCCCCTGACACTTCTATATTTCCTTTGCTGTTGTAATGCTGGATATTCTACAGTGTCGCCATGTCCAGCGTTTACTCTAAGCTGCGCATTGTTCGCACATTCTCAGCGCACAAGAAAACTTGTGCAGCGCCCTGTAAATCAGGGATGAAAGAGCTTTTTATTCAGCCGCGGGGGCATTTTTTAAAAAATATCTGCAAAGTGCGAGCCGCGCGGGGGTGTTCATTTCGGATGTGGAGTTAGTGTGTTTGCTCAGACACATTAAAATTAGGGGGAACATTGGACATGTCCCAATTCCAAGTATTACTAGTCGCAATAGTATAATATTTTTGTCTGTAGAGAACAAGGAGCAGACCACCCGGCTCATTGAGCTGAGGTGGGACCTGTTCCATTTCACAGACGCCCATGTGAGAAACGTAGTGCACTAAGGACAGAGCGAATGTGCGCCGTCTCGACGACAGCCCGACGGCACACTCACAAGCGTGCCGTCGGTGAATTGGGAAACGGCCTGTGAGTCCACGCTGTTCTCAACTCCGCCCCCGCCCCTCTCTGCCTGTGTCTCTGTCTCTTTCTCTGAACGGGGAAAGAGAGAAAACGGCGCAATTATTTTTTCCCCCTCCCGCGATCTTGGAGCCTCTGATCACCAAAAAAAGTCGCTAGATTTGTCGCTAGTCGCTTTTGTCTAATTTTCTCGCTAGGGGGGTCCAGAAAGTAGCTAAAAATAGCGACAAAGTCGCTAAGTTGGCAACACTGCCGCTAGCAGCATTGGCGTTGGAATCTCTAGACCTCGAATCTAAGACAACCCCCGCTTTTTCAGTGTTCTTTCAATGCAAAAAACATCGTCTTATATTCGGGCCAATACGGTAATGAGATCTCTCATGAATCTTCATGGCGATATGAAGATGGGGGTCTGGCAAAACCCAAGCTCAATCTAAATTGTTCACCTGGGTCTCTAAAAATGTATTTCATCAATGCTAAATTAATCCATCCCTCTGGATAATTATGTCTCCCTGTGAAAATCTGTGGCTCCAGTAGTTATCTGTGTTTTGACTCCGCCTCCTGCATGAACACTCCAAGGCCACAGAATGTGGTTTATCTGGACTCTACATAAACATGGCACACACACTGACACTGGAAATGAATGAGTAGAAAATGTTCCCTGTCTTTTTAGTAAAGGTCTGATCTCTACTTTCGGTTCAATCAATTTCATTGATTTCCAATCTGATCCCCCCCCACCCTTCCTTCTGTTACCAAAGAAAAAGATCACCGTATGTTATATCTCCAATTGTTTTTCTGTCATTACATGTTGTTAAATTGTCACTGAGTGTATTGCATCTTTTCTACTCTGCATCTCCCAGTCGGCGGCCCCTCCCCTACCCACTCTATCACTGTCCTGCCTGGTTAGTGGGGAAACCAAATTTCGAATTCACTCTATGTACATGTACATGATTGTTTTCGACAATAAAGCAAACTATGACTATGACTATGACTATATCTATCTATATATATATATATATATATATATATATATATATATATATATATATATATATAATCTTTCTCTTTCCCTCTCCCCTATGTGTGCGTGTGTATATTTGTGTGTGTATATATGTGTGTATATGTGTGTATGTGTGTGTGTGTATGTGTATATATGTGTGTATATATATATATATATGTGTGTTCATGTGTGTGTATATATGTGTGTATATATATGTGTGTTCATATGTGTGTTCATGTGTGTGTATATATGTGTATATATATGTGTGTGTGTGTGTGTGTGTATATATATATATATGTGTGTGTTCATATGTGTGTTCATGTGTGTGTGTAGGTCTTGGGGTGTGTGCTTCACTTATGGGACGTGGTTTGGTCTGGAAGCCTTCTCGTGTCTGGGTCATGTGTATGAGGACGGGTGAGTACTCACAGCTGTGCTTTTTACTTCTTTATTAAGTTAATCAGGTTAGGAGTTTAAACTAGAACAAAACAACTATTTAATTTACTGTTCATGAATTCAACTAAACTCAAACTAATATTAAATAAACAGACCAAATTTCAGTAGCGTTAGAATCACAGCTGGATTTCATTTGGTTAAAGATGCATGATGAAACTTTAGATGGAGGGTCAGACACCCGCTTGGAGATGTTCCACAGTGTGACATCTTCAGAGACTAGCAGGTTTTCTCTACCTGTTCTCTAGAAAAGAGATAGAACCTTTAGTAATTCACTTTCTCATATATTCTTTTTTTATATACAGTACATATTAGGGATGCAAATTATTATTTATTAATTCATCTATAGTTGATTGACCTTATCGATCGATTAACGATTAACTGATAAGCGGCGTTTTTCACCTGAATTTGAGTTTTCAATAGGGTCTTTAAGAATATAAGCTATAGTAACATAACACTGAGTCATAAATATATCATAGTATTATTATATTGTATATTCCTCAATGAATTATTCCTTAGTAAAAAGCAGACAAATGTATTGATGCTGAATAACAGAATACAGGAATCCCTCGCTCTGTCGCGGTTCACAGATTATTATTATTTTTATAGTGTAAGTTTTTTTTTTTAATAGTGTAACATTTTTTTATAGTGTAACATTGTGTTCTGCGTCCTGATTGGCTAAGAGACTAGACCAGGACTAAACCAGGATTAAACCACCACGTGCCGCTGCTGGTTTCGTGCGGTTCGATCTCGCCTCGCGCGTACACCGGGCAGTGCCGTTGGCGCCTGCGGCCGGCTGTGAGTCGAGCTTGGCGCAGCGCGGTGCGGTTGCCTAGTTTCATGACCACGTGGGTGCGCGTGTCCGCGATTAACGATTAATTACAATTAATGCATTTTGTTCGACCAACGTCTTGATCGACAGTTAATCGTAAGTCGATTCATTGTTGACATCCCTAGTTTATACTTTATTTTTCAAGCTTTAAGAAGAATATTTCCTATACAAATCATAATCTTAGAATAAACCATATACGCCCAATAAAATAAAATAAATAAATAAATAAAGGGGAAACAATTAAATTACAGAAATACAAAGAATACAAAAAGATAATGATAGCAATAATAAACAAGAATAATGATATTGTCATTTCCCCGATCATTCTTAGAATAAAATAATGTAGGAGGGGTTTATCTTTTACACACACACGCACACATACATACACACACATACACACACACATACACACACACACACACATACACACACATACACATACACACACACACACACACACCTGTATTCAGATGTCATATTCTTCCCCCTCTCCCTTCTTCTCTCTCTCCTCCTCTCCTCTCCCTCTCCCTTCTTCTCTTTCTCCTCCTCTCCTCCCCCTCTCCCTTCTTCTCTCTCTCCTCCTCTCCTCTCCCTCTCCCTTCTTCTCTTTCTCCTCCTCTCCTCCCCCTCTCCCTTCTTCTCTCTCTCCTCCTCTCCTCCCCCTCCCCTTCTTCTCTCTCTCCTCCTCTTCTCTTCTTCTCTCTCTCCTCCTCTCCTCCCCCTCCCCCTTCTTCTCTCTCTCCTCCTCTCCTCCCCCTCCCCTTCTTCTCTCTCCTCCCCCTCCCCCTTCTTCTCTCTCTCCTCCTCTCCTCCCCCTCTTCCTTCTTCTCTCTCTCCTCCTCTCCTCCCCCCTCCCCTTCTTCTCTCCTCCTCTCCCTTCTTCTCTCTCCTCCTCTCCTCCCCCTCTCTCTCCTCCTCTTCTCTCTCTCCTCCTCTCCTCCTCTCCTCCTCTTCTCTCTCTCCTCCTCTCCTCCCCCTCCCCCTTCTTCTCTCTCTCCTCCTCTTCTCTTCTTCTCTCTCTCCTCCTCTCCTCCCCCTCTCCCTTCTTCTCTCTCTTCTCCTCTCCTCTTCTCTTCTTCTCTCTCTCCTCTCCTCCCCCTCCCCCTTCTTCTCTTTCTCCTCCTCCTCTCCCCTGCCTCTCTCCTCCTCTTCTCCCCCTCCCCCTTCTTCTCTCTCTCCTCCTCCTCTCCTCCCCCTTCTTCTCTCTCTCCTCCTCTCCTCCCCCTCCCCCTTCTTCTCTCTCTCCTCCTCTTCTCCTCTTCTCTTCTTCTCTCTCTCCTCCTTTCCTCCCCCTCTCCCTTCTTCTCTCTCTTCTCCTCTCCTCTTCTTCTCTCTCTCCTCTCCTCCCCCTCTCCCTTCTTCTCTCTCTCTCCTCCTCTCCTCCCCCTCCCCCTTCTTCTCTCTCCCCTCCTCTCCTCCCCCTTCTTCTCTCTCTCTCCTCCTCTCCTCTCCCTTCTTCTCTCTCCTCCTCTCCCCCTGCCTCTCTCCTCCTCTCCTCCCCCCTCCCCTTCTTCTCTCTCTCCTCCTCTCCTCCCCCATCTCCCTTCTTCTCTCTCTCCTCCTCTCCCTTCTTCTCTCTCTCCTCCTCTCCTCCCCCTCCCCTTCTTCTCTCTCTCTCCTCCTCTCCCTTCTCTCTCTCCTCCTCTCCTCCCCCTTCTTCTCTCTCTCCTCCTCTCCTCCCCCTCTTCTCTTCTTCTCTCTCTCCTCCTCTCCTCCCCCGTCTTCTCTCTCTCCTCCTCTCCTCCCCCTTCTTCTCTCTCCTCCTCTCCTCCCCCTCTCCCTTCTTCTCTCTCTCCTCCTCTCCTCCCCCTCTCTCTCCTCCTCTCCTCCCCCTCTCTCTCCTCCTCTCCTCCCCCTCTCCAGTCTTGCGTGTGCGGAGGTGGAGGTGGCGTGCCGGTTCCTCCTGTCCCAGCAGATGGAGGGTGGAGGTTGGGGAGAGGACTTTGAGTCATGTGAGGAGAGGAGATACGTCCAGAGCTCCAAGCCTCAGATCCACAACACCTGCTGGGCTCTGCTGGGCCTCATGGCGGTCAGGTACAGAGCACATCTGTTCATACTTTGCTGTGTGGACTTCGTATTGCACATAGTGTGGTATAAATATTACACATAGTGTGGTATAAATATTACACATAGTGTGGTATAAATATTACACATAGTGTGGTATAAATATTGCACATAGTGTGGTATAAATATTACACATAGTGTGGTATAAATATTACACATAGTGTGGTATAAATATTACACATAGTGTGGTATAAATATTGCACATAGTGTGGTATAAATATTACACATAGTGTGGTATAAATATTACACATAGTGTGGTATAAATATTACACATAGTGTGGTATAAATATTACACATAGTGTGGTATAAATATTGCACATAGTGTGGTATAAATATTACACATAGTGTGGTATAAATATTGCACACAGGTTATTGCACAGGTAACAGTCGTTTACAGTGAGGTAGTGACAAACATGACACATTCATACAGAACAGCAGCAGTAAACATATTCTGCATAATGAAAAGTAGTTGGCAGCACGGTGGCTGAGTGGTTAGCACTCATGCCTCACAGCAAGAAGGTTCGGGTCGCCGGAGCCTTTCTGTGTGGAGTTTGCATGTTCTCCCCGTGTCTGGGTGGGTTTCCTCCGGGCACTCCGGTTTCCCCCACTAACCCAAAACATGCACCAGGTAAAACCCTCCTGAGGTCCTGACCAAACCGAAGCAAGAAGATCATGGAGCTGGTCCCCGGGCGCAGTAATGTGCTGCTCACTGCTCCTAATAACAGGATGTTCTGTGTGAGATCAATAAAGTCACTTCTTTAGTGCAGTATTATTTAGAGTTCAGTATTATTTAGAGTATTATCCAGAGTTCCTGCCGCCCCAGGAGCCAGGCATAGGTCTGAACAGGTCCAGTCCTGGGCTAGACCTGGTTCAGACTTGGTTTAGTCCACTCCACACTTGGTGGCGGTACACTGCCTTTGTAGCCACAGCTGCCCTGGGGCAGACTGACGGAAGCGTGGCTGCCAGTCTGCGCCATCAGCCCCTCTGACCACCTCCAACACTCACGCACACACCACTTTCATACTAGGCAATGTGGGTGAAGTGTCTTGCCTAAGGACACGACGACTGGCGCCCCCCTGTGGCTCCTGGAATTCCCAGCGTCTCCATCCAAGTTCTGCCCAGGCCTGAGTGCACATTTTTTTCATTGGTAAAAAAGACCAGTGACAAAAATCTATTTTGCACTATTCACCTCCCTCGGGGCAGATACGCCTCATCTGAGCTTCTGCCGCCCCAGGAGCCAGTCCTGGGCTAGACCTGGTCCAGTCCTGGGCTAGACCTGGTCCAGTCCTGGGCTAGACCTGGTCCAGTCCTGGGCTAGACCTGGTCCAGTCCTAGTCTAGACCTGGTCCAGTCCTGGGCTAGACCTGGTCCAGTCCTAGTCTAGACCTGGTCCAGTCCTGGGCTAGACCTGGTCCAGTCCTGGGCTAGACCTGGTCCAGTCCTAGTCTAGACCTGGTCCAGTCCTGGGCTAGACCTGGTCCAGTCCTAGTCTAGACCTGGTCCAGTCCTGGGCTAGACCTGGTCCAGTCCTGGGCTAGACCTGGTCCAGTCCTGGGCTAGACCTGGTCCAGTCCTGGGCTAGACCTGGTCCAGTCCTAGTCTAGTCCTGGTTTAGACTTGGTTATAGACCTGATTTAGTCCTGAGTTAGACCCGGTTCAGTCCTGGGTTAGACCCGGTTTAGTCCTGGGTTAGACCCGGTTTAGTCCTGGGTTAGACCTGGTTTAGTCCTGGGTTAGACCTGAATTGATAAAAATAAATAAATAAATATGTGTGCAGATTTTTGTTCTTGGTAAAAATGGTAAAAACAATAAATGGTAATAAAACACACACAGAGACAGTCAAATCATAATTACAACATCGTATTGATGTTAAATTGGTTTATCTGGTATAATCGTCTACTAATAACAGGCTATAAATAAAATAAAATGTTTCTTAACCACAACCACATGTCACATGTCACATAGTCTGTTAAACTGAACAGGCATCAGGGCTTTTTGTGTCATGTAGAAATCACAGTGTCCACTGGAGGCAAACTGCAAAATACATACAGTTTGCACTAAAGTTTACAAAAAGCCTAGACAATCCTATTAACACACCATATACACAGAAATGTGAATTTAGTGTTTACTTCCACTTGAATCTTTGTCTCTCCTTTTTCAGACATCCAAACACAGAGGCCATAGAGAAAGGAGTCCAACTGCTCATCGACAAACAGCTGCCCAACGGAGACTGGCCCCAGGTACAAAAGATCACCGCAAAATAACCTACAGCTCCAGAGAAACAAGGCCTGGTGTAGATAGATGGATGTTCATGAAATCCCTCAAGTGTCCATGTAGGATCCACAGCAAAGAGAAATTCAGTTTGAATTTTCCTTTGTTGTGGACACACAGATACTTTATTGATAATGAGACAAATCCAAGTTTAGCTGCAGCAGCAAACTGCACTTCTCAGTCACTTTGCCAGTTTTCCCTTTGTGTCTGAGTCAAAGGTCTCAGTGCAGTTTAACAGGAGGACTGGTCAGGGAGGGTCAGCAGATCTGTGTCAGGGCAGTTTGAGGAGAGGAAGAGCCCTCTGGACAAAAGTGAACACAACAGGAAACGCCTCGGTCTCCCTCTAACACAGATTTGGTCTTGTGCTCATTAGTGACCAGAGCTGTTATGAGGAAAATGAGCGGGGAATTTGCTTTTGGAGTGGCCAGTCACTGTTGAGTTCCATTTACACCTTAATTCTTCACGATTCTTTCTTTTTCAGGAGAACATTGCTGGAGTTTTCAACAAATCCTGTGCCATCAGCTACACCTCGTACAGAAACATCTTCCCCATCTGGACTTTAGGTCGCTTCTCGTCTCTGTTCCCCTCCTCTCCTCTCGCCGGGAAACACAAAATATGAACAAAACTTCAAGTGCATATGACAGGTTAACGTAATTAGACTGAAAGTTACACTAAAGCCTTTGCCAATTTTACCTAATTTGGACATTTTGGTGAAGTTTATCATTTTACTTCCTGGTGGGACATACGCAGAGGTAAACTGTTACATAGCAACCATGAACACCGTGAACACGGACCAAATGTGTTTATAATGCGTAATAATTATGATTACGATAAGAATAATAAACACCTTTATTTTGTCAAATGGTCAAATAGATCATCAAAAGCCTGAAGGTTTTTAGATGTCAACCGTGCATCTTTGAGTAATCGATAAAAGCAGCCTGTCCTTAAAGGAAAAGTAACCTTATTTCGGTAATAAAACAAGTAGTTTTACTCACCCATAGCACTTTGGTGTCATATGGAGCACTTCCAGAGATGTTTTAGATTAGCGTTAGCCTAGCGCAACTTCTAGCCATAGCTCGGGGCATATAATATATTCCCCGAGCATGTAATATGCCCCGTGCGGGCTCCAAATAACACAAACTTGAGCACTTTTCAAATCATAGAAGCCCGATGTCTTAGTCTACGATTTTGTTTGAGTCAAAAGTGGCCTGTAATCCGAGATTTATCCATAGTTTACAGCTTTGCGTTTCATGTTTGGGTCCCGGGAGCTGAGAGCACAGTCCGCACATGCGCACTGGCCTCCTCATCTACTCGAAACTATGGATAAATATTGGATTACAGGCCACTTTTGCTTCAAACGAAATCGTAGACTAAGACATCGGGCTTCTATGATTTGAAAAGTGCTAAAGTTTGTGTTATTTGGAGCCCGCAAAGTAATGACCCGAGCACTCGAGTTAACGGATACGCTACAACATAACTTCTACGAAACTGCTCCAAGTGACACCAAAGTGCTATGGGTGAGTAAAACTACTTGTTTTATTGCCGAAAGAAGGCTCAGATTGTAAAAAAAACGTTACTTTTCCTTTAAGGTTAGCTGGAAGATTCTGTCCAAGGCTCCGCCCCCCGCTCCAGTTCTCCATAAATATACCAAAACCTGATACAAAACCGTATACTACAACTTGACAAACCTGACGAGATGTGCAGTAGTTGCATTAGCGGGTTGTGATAGCGCTCTGATTGGGGAGTGATTTAGGGGCCGTTTAGACGAGGACGATTGCAACTGAAAACGACAAAATATTCTATCGGAAGTGTCTTTCGTTTACACGGCGGCGGCGCTGCCGGGCTCTGAAACCTCAAAAATCTGAAGACTCCTTCCAGAATGTGGAGTTCTGAAGACGGCCCGGGTCGCGTCTCCGTCTAAACGGCAAGAAGCGCAAAACATGTTCACGTCGCATACACATGACATCACACTGGATGTGCCAAACCGGTAAAAACAATAACAAACATGTCTGACTACCTTGATACCGCAGATGTTCAAGTTGCGCTAGCAGCTCTAGTCAACATACCAGAGTCATTTCAACAATTGTATAAAATGTATACGGACACCAGAGGTGAACAGAGACGGGTAAAATAAACTATTAGAAAATGACAATTTTGCGCATGCTCGCCGACATGCCGCCGCTCTATCACAGTGCCACCTAGCGGCCTGGCATGCATATTCAATCGAATTCACCCACTTTTGCGTCTTCGTATAAACAAACATTTCCTGTTGAAAACGCTCGTCTAAACGCGGATAAAAAATTGAAGACGAGACGCCACTTTTGCGTCTTCTGTTTTGATCCTCGCCGTATAAACGTCGCCTTAGTGTGGAGAGCAAATGGAGGAGACTCATCGTAGAAAAATGAAAGTGAAATGTAAATTCTGACCACACGACTGTCTCACCAAACCAGAATGAGAAAAAGATGAAAACGTGTCATCTGCACTTTAAACAATGAAACTTATTCTAACACAGGATTCCTCAAAGCCCTGACTACTTTCATTTCATCATGTCCACGTGTAATGGAGTGAAAATGAGGAATGTTTTTGTAATGTGCTGCTATCAGATCATTTCAGAATAAATCATTTTATAATGAATTATATTCTCCCTGTGTCACTGTGGTTTGTCCTGTCTCCTCCTCTCAGTGAGGAGGTTGTGTTACTGTGGCAGACGAGGTTAAACTTGTTTTAGTCACATTTTTTTATCTGAACTGAAGACTTAAACAAGACTCAGGTCAGACCAGTTCTATTGTGAGACCAGTGAAAAAAATCACGTTTACATTCGTCATTCAAAAGGAATTAAAATGAGGCGTTGTACCTCACAGCACGTTGAATTTAAAGCAGATCTGTTCTGCAAAATCGATGCAGATACAGTGTATTGATCTCCAATGTGTCCTCTGCATCTGACCCATCAGTTCTTCTGGTCAGATTACGTTAAAACAAAGTTCAGATTAAAGTCTAAAGTAACAGAGCCTCAGACAGAGCAGTGCCTACAGTTAGCATCACACTCCCAGGGAATATTGATGACCTCAGCTGCAAAGTATCAGTTGAACCCAGAAGCTTCTTGTTGTGATGCAAAAACACTCAGAGTCTGTTATTTCTTTACATTCGTGTTCATTACATTGGCCGAGTTAAAATGTGGAAATGTGAAATGATTTGAACATTTGTGTTTTTGCTGTGTCCTTCAGATATGATTTAGTTTCACTTTTGTGTCTCCTTGGAAAACTGTAGTGTTTGTGTTTCACTTTACAATAACTTCAAATGATTAGTTACTCTTTAAAGGTGCATTGTGTAACTTTTCTGGTGGAGGGTATTGTTATTGTTATTGTCTGGAATGTTCCACAGTTTGGTATTAAAACTTTCTATCTTCATGGTCAAACCAGACCAAATGACAGGTCAGATCTGTGGAGAGGCGACCGGGTACTGAGCAATGACATCTCCATAGAAACAAGGAGGTGACGGACCCCTGACTGAAAAGTTACACAGTGCACCTTAAAGTTGCTCTTCCTTCAGTCATTTCCTGGATCACTACTTTGTATTTATGCTCGACTATTTAGAAGTAACTCTGCTCTTACTTTAGTACAGTTTTGGCGGCTCTGCTGATTTGTGTATTATAATTCTTTATAATTGAGCTTTTAATATGATTTAGCAGTAAATCTGTGTGACCTCTGGTTGAGGACGGCCTCGTCCTCTCACATTCTTTCTGCCTGCACTGAGGTGTGTCTGTGTGTTTTACAAGGGCAGGTGTGTGTTTTAACATTCCACAGTAGAAACATCAGTATTGTCTTTGCCTTGTTCCGTACAAATGATTTGAACCATGACATTATTGTTTTGAATGGAGAAAGTGAAGAAGAAGAAGAAGAAGAAGAAGAAGAAGAAGAAGAAGAAGAAGAAGAAGAAGAAGAAGAAGAAGAAGAAGAAGAAGAAGAAGAAGAAGAAGAAGAAGAAGAAGAAGAAGAAGAAGAAGAAGAAGAAGAAGAAGAAGAAGAAGAAGAGCTGTAACTTTCTGAGCATCTGTGCAGACATTAAAGCCTCATGTGAGGAAACCTTTTTAAAAGTTCATTATCAATAAGACCAAGGAAATCCTGGAGGGACCAAGTCTCTGAGGCCTGTGTGTCAGATGCCCTCCCTGTGTGTCAGATGCCCTCCCTGTGTGTCAGATGCCCTCCCTGTGTGTCAGATGCCCTCCCTGTGTCACATTCGTAACGCCCATTCCATCCATCCATCCATTTTCTTCCTCTTATCCAGGGCCGGGTCGCGGGGGCAACAGTCTAAGCAGGGACTCCCAGACCTCCTTCACCCCGGACACTTCCTCCAGCTCCTCCGGGGGGACCCCAAGGCGTTCCCAGGCCAGCCGGGAGACATAGTCCCTCCAGCGGGTCCTGGGTCTTCCCCGGGGCCTCCTCCCGGTGGGACGTGCCCGGAACACCTCCCGAGGGAGGCGTCCAGGAGGCATCCGGAACAGATGCCTGAGCCACCTCAGCTGCTCCTCTTGACGTGGAGGAGCAGCGGCTCTACTCCGAGCCCCTCCCGCGTGACTGAGCTCCTCACCCTATCTCTAAGGGAGCGCCCAGCCACTCTACGGAGGAAACTCATTTTGGCCGCTTGTATCCGCGATCTCGTCCTTTCAGTCATTACCCAAAGCTCATGACCATAGGTGAGGGGAGGAACGTAGATCAACGGTAAATTGAGAGCTTCGCCTTTCGGCTCAGCTCCCTCTTCACCACAACGGTCCGGTACAGCGACCGCATCACTGCCGACGCCGCATCGATCCACCTGTCAATCTCACGCTCCATCCTCCCCTCACTCGTGAACAAGACCCCGAGATACTTGAACTGCTCCACCTGAGGCAAGGACTCCCCACCCAGAGAGGACACCACCTTTTCCCGGTCGAGAACCATGGCCTCGGATTTGGAGGAGCTGATCCTCATCCCAGCCGCTTCACACTCGGCTGCAAACCGCCCCAGTGCACATTGGAGGTCCTGGTTTGATGAGGCCATCAGGACAACATCATCTGCAAACAGCAGAGATGAGATCCTGTGGTTCCCAAACCGGATCCTCTCCGGCCCCTGACTGCGCCTAGAAATTCTGTCCATAAATATAATGAACAGAACCGGTGACAAAGGGCAGCCCTGGAGTCCAACATGCACCGGAAACAGGTCCGACTTCCTACCGGCAATGTGAACACAGCTCCTGCTCCGGTCATACAGGGACCGAACAGCCCTTAGCAAAGGGCCCCGAACCCCGTACTCCCAGAGCACTCTCCACAGGACCCCACGAGGGACACGGTCGATCTTCTCCAGATCCACAAAGCACATTTGTTTTGTTTTAAACCAGTGTGGGTGAACAAATATGCAGGTCTCCATTCCTGTCATTGGTAAAATGCAAACAGCCAGAACATTATGACAGGTGAGCCGTTATCTCATCATCACATAGGAGCAAGTCAATGCTAGTTGTCAATGTTTAGCAGTTAAAATAAGGGAAATGGGCTTTGAGTGACTTTGTAATTGTGATTGTAATCTCTTTTATTGGGTTAGCCCAGTCTGTTTTAGTTTTGGTTTAGTCCTGGTTTAGTTCTGGTCAACTAGCCGGGGAATCTGGCTATCAGAAATCACACAAAACTAAAATATTCCAAACTCTGAATCAAGCTAAAATGGTTTGGGGTTCAAGTTGTAAACCCCGTGGAATATTCAGGTTCACCTAAACATCTGGAGGCATCAGCAACTACAGACTTTTATGACCAAACTAAAGTTTACAAAAAGCACCATGAACAGTAGACAATCCTATTAAAACACCATATACACAGAAATGTGAATTTAGTGTTTACTTCCACTTGAATCTTTGTCTCTCCTTTTTCAGACATCCAAACACAGAGGCCATAGAGAAAGGAGTCCAACTGCTCATCGACAAACAGCTGCCCAACGGAGACTGGCCCCAGGTACAAAAGATCACCGCAAAATGACCTACAGCTCCAGAGAAACAAGGCCTGGTGTAGATAGATGAATGTTCATGAAATCCCTCAAGTGTCCATGTAGGATCCACAGCAAAGGAGAAATTCAGTTTGAATTTTCCTTTGTTGTGGACACACAGATACTTTATTGATAATGAGCAGCAAACTGCACTTCTCAGTCACTTTGCCAGTTTTCCCTTTGTGTCTGAGTCAAAGGTCTCAGTGCAGTTTAACAGGAGGACTGGTCAGGGAGGGTCAGCAGATCTGTGTCAGGGCAGTTTGAGGAGAGGAAGAGCCCTCTGGACAAAAGTCCCTCCTCTGTGTCCTACAGCATCACAGGGATTCAGGGAGAGCCTAGTGAACACAACAGGAAACGCCTCGGTCTCCCTCTAACACAGATTTGGTCTTGTGGTCATTAGTGACCAGAGATCTTATGAGGAAAATGAGCGGGGGATTTGCTTTTGGAGTGGCCAGTCACTGTTGAGTTGAGTGTTGAGTGTGTCACATTTGCTATGGACGCCCGTAAGGTTTTTGACCAACCAGAATAATGTGGACAAATGAGGAGGCTACAGACAAAACAGCTTTATACAAAATTGTAATTTTTAATTTAAAATGTAACGGTCCAGTTAAAATGGAGCGTCGCTCCTCTGAAGTGCTGGTGTGCTCGTTCTGGGACTGTAGAGCATCGAGGACAGACGTGGGTCTGAGGGTTGGGGCGTTTACTCAGAGCCGTGGGTTCTTTGTGTAGTGACCGGATTGGTCTAGATCAGTGCTTCTCAATTATTTTCTGTGACGCCCCCCCTAGGAAGAAGAAAATATTTCACGCCCCCCTTCCTGCGCGCGACTATAAATAGTATTATTTGTCTAGAAAATTGTTATTAGAACACCATTGTATCCTTTTATTAACATTATAAACAAAAAAAAGAAAGAAACTTACAACAAAGACTGCACTGAGGACTCAAATATTAATGTGTTTTTAATGCAGCTTTGCGCACATTTGTTTACGTTTTACAGAAATGAAACTTAAAACCACCTCATTTGCATAAGCTAAAAGCACTGAAAAAAAAACGCTCTCTCCTTGTGCCGCTGATGCGTCAGCTTCTGTCGGACTAAAGGACACGACTCAGTGGAATATACGTGTTTTTTCTGTGACAGAGGATGTTCTGTTAATGGTGAGACTGTGCGTAAATCGCATGTGAGAACGCCACTGCCAACTACTGGTGTTGATGTGCAATTACACTTAGTTCTAGTACAGCACAGCAAAAAAACATGTTTCCCAGGGTCATACCCCCCTGGCATCACGCCACGCCCCCCCAGGGGGGCCCGCCCCACTATTTGAGAAGCACTGGTCTAGATCGTGGTCACACCTGGCTCCTCTTGAGCCAAGCCCTTGTCCCCTCCAGCTCACCTCAGGGGGAAACAGAAGAGAGCGTATTAACCAATAAACAGGTAAGTGCAATCAATTCACACGAACGATTTCTCCTGTGTGAGATCAATAAAAGTCAACCTTCTAATGTCAACCTTCTTTGGCAGCACGGTGGCTGAGTGGTTAGCGCCCACGCTTCACAGCAAGAAGGTTCCGGGTTCGATCCCCGGGTCGCCTGAGCCTTTCAGTGTGGAGTTTGCATGTTCTCCTAACCTGGGAAATCCCAGGCTGCTTTTGTTCGTTCCGATCTGAAACACAGCCTGGCGACTATGGCAAGTGAGTGCTCCCGATTCTGGGAGCCAATCAGAGAGCGGGGAGGGGTGGAAAGACGGTGACTCGTACTACGTGACAAACGGAAACTTGTAGTTTGAACTGACAACTGACATGAGGCTCTGGGCTACATATACGCCAAATGATAGACATTCGTAACGCCCAATAAACGATCGTAAACCACACCTCCACTACGAGATATTTCGAATGTGGCTTCCAGACCATATCTCACTGTGATATGGTCAGGTGTAAACCAGGCAAATGTTCTCCCCGTGTCTGGGTGGGTTTCCTCCGGGCACTCCGGTTTCCCCCATCAACCCAAAAACCCAAACATGCTCCAGGTAAAATCCTCCTGAGGTCCTGACCAAACCGAAGCAAGATCATGGAGATGGTCCCTGGGCGCAGTAATGTGCTGCCCACTGCTCCTGATAACAGGATGGGTTAAATACAGAGAAGAATTTCTCCAGTGTGAGATCAATAAAGTCACTTCTTCTTCTTCTTCTTCTAATCTAATACTTAGTCACTGTAAGGCGCTTTGTGTTACACTTTTGCATGAAAAGCACTTTATAAATGATTGATTGATTGTCATTTAACAGGTACATTTTGTTTGATTGGAAAGTTTCTCAGCATTTGTAGTTAGTGTCTGAGCGTTAGTCGGGACTGCCCAGGAGAATTTAGTAAAATCATCTACCCAGAAGTGGTGGACTTCTTCCCGAGTGTGACCTACTGAGCGGAAATCCCACAGGAGCACTTCCACTCAAGCAGGAGACTGTACTGGGGGTAGAGGGGCTGGTTTTTTAGTAGTTGGCACATTTTACTTTATGCCAGACTGGAAACTGGTCAAACGTGCAGCTCATCTTTACTCCAAACTACCAAGGCTACCTGAATGTGCACGAGGGGATTATTCTACATATGAACAACAAAAGGAGCACAATGTCGTTTAAGACAGAGCTATCAAATCCAGCTTGAAGCTTGGAAATCATTTTTGTCACTTCTCTCTGTGGGGCCAAGGGTCCTATGAGCAAATGCAAGTTTCAGCAGGAAAGTTTCATCATTTAACAGATGCGTTTCAGCAGGTTCATCACGTAACGGCTGTTTAGGCAGGTACATTTAGGCATTTCTAATCCAAACGTGATAGGATTACTTTAGAGGCTGGGAAACAAGATCCCAGAGACAGAGTGGTGCTTAAAGAGGGATCCCAGCTGGTCTGTGTCAGATGCCCTCCCTGTGTGTCAGACTCCACCAGAGGAGATGGAGGACGTGTCTGGGCCTCTGTGCTCAGACTGCTGCCTCCACGAGCTGCCCCAGAGAAGCACAAGAGGATGGATTCATTCTCTGCTTTAATGTCAGCTCTCCTCAGTCACTGTATAACTCAAAACTATAACACATGAATCATTTTGCATTAAAAGTATACTTTACTTATACTATTTATTGCTCAAACATTCAATGAAAAGGCCTGCGCAGGAGTCACCTCTCCAAATCTGACATGCAGACAGGTTTAATGCCTTACTGTGGGACATTCCTGTCAAAGCAACATCATCAACGGCCTAGAAAAGTTACCATGGTGTTAGACCTGGTTTACATATGGTTTATGGTTATATTTAATCCTGTTTTAGTCCTGTTTAAACCTGCGTACGAGTTCTATTGACACAACAGCAGGTCAAAGAAGGTGAAGTAGAAGAACTAAAAGACAAACAAAGTCCTATTGTGTAACTGTGTTTTGTTTTAAACCAGTGTGGGTGGAAATATGCAGGTCTCCATTCCTGTCATTGGTAACATGCAAACAGCCAGAACATTATGACAGGTGAGCTGTTATCTCATCATCATCATCATCATCATCATCATCATCATCATCATCATCATCATCATCATCATCATCATCATCATCATCATCATCAGCAGCAGCAGCAGCAGCAGCAGCAGCAGCAGTAGCAGCAGTAGCAGCACATAGTTGTCATCAATGCTAGCTGTCAATGTTTAGCAGTTAAAGGAAAATTAACGTTTTTTTTTACAATCTGAGCCTTCTTTCGGCAATAAAACAAGTAGTTTTACTCACCCATAGCAGTTTTGTGTCACTTGGAGCAGTATCGCAGAACTTATGTTGAGCCGTTCTGTTCTACTAATGATCCCGTATCCGTTAGCACTTTGCGGTGTCCAAATAACACAAACTTTAGCACTTTTCAAATCACAGAAGATCGCTGTGTCAGCATAGACTTTTAGTAGATTCCAAAACGGCCTGAAACCCGATATCGCAACAGAAAAGTAAAGTTCAGAGCGGTGTTAGCTTCTTTCGGACTAGCGGTGTTTACAAAACAGCTGAGTTCACGCATGCGCACTGTCCTCTCTGATGACGTCATCAAATGAAACTATAGCTGCATATCGGGTTTCAGGCCGTTTTGGAATCCACTAAAAGTCTACGCTGACACAGCGATCTTCTGTGATTTGAAAAGTGCTAAAGTTTGTGTTATTTGGAGACCGCAAAGTAATGCCCCGAGCACTCACGCTAACGGATACGGGATCATTAGTAGAACAGAACGGCTCAACATAAGTTCTGCGATACTGCTCCAATTGACACCAAAGTGCTATGGGTGAGTAAAACTACTTGTTTTATTGCCGAAAGAAGGCTCAGATTGTAAAAAAACGTTACTTTTCCTTTAAAATAAGGGAAATGGGCGGTGAGTGACTTTGACATCAGAAATCACACAAAACTAAAATATTCCAAACTCTGAATCAAGCCAAAATGTTTTGGGATTCAAGTTGTAAACCCCGTGGAATATTCGGGTTCACCTAAACATCTGGAGCCATCAGCAACTACAGACCTTTATGACCAAATGAAACGTCTTCTGGACTATTGTGATTGAAAAAAAAGAATGAATTATCACCAGTGATTTTAATATTAACTGGGATGAGAAAAAAGGGAGAAAAAAACTTAAACAGATAATGGATCATCTTAATTTTAAACAAATCATCAATAGACCCACCAGAGTTCTAGACCTACTGTTTACACACTATCCTGACAGGATTATTATCATCTATAATCTAATCACAGGAATGTCTGATCATAATATCATTTTGTTCTCATGAAAATGATCCAAAGTGAGATTTCAAAATCTCTATACAGCTAAAAGTAGTCATGATTTTATACCTGCAAATCAAATACTAAATCTTGAGGTCGTTTAAAGACACTGGAGTGATTCTAAACAGACAAAATGTAGAAAATGATGCAACATTTTTGTTCAAAACTTGTTCAAAAATCATAGCACCATTTAAGAGAAAGGGAAAAGCCTTGGATAGACACTGAGTGTATAAAAATAATGAAAGAAAGAGACATATCGCTCAAAAAAGCATTGAAATCTGGCCACATTTGGTATCAAAGTCTGTAGCATTTCAGAGGTCTCTAACTCCTCATGCACAGTCTCCATGAACACAGTAAAAACAAACATGTTATTATTTTATTTCACACAATCCAACAGTCCCGTACTTGTGTCCTCTGAACTGCACATTTGTCTTATTTTATTGGTATGGAAAAAAAACAAGAAAAACAAAATGTCAGCCACGTTCCAAATAAAGGAATGATTAACTGGCCTGAATTAGACCTGGATTAGGCCTGGATTAGGCCTGGATTAGACCTGGTTTAGACCTGGTTTAGACCTGGATTAGACCTGAATTAGACCTGGTTTAGACCTGGATTAGACCTGGATTAGACCTGAATTAGACCTGGTTTAGACCTGGTTTAGACCTGGTTTAGACCTGGATTAGACCTGGTTTAGACCTGGTTTAGACCTGGATTAGACCTGGTTTAGACCTGAATTAGACCTGGATTAGACCTGGATTAGACCTGGATTAGACCTGAATTAGACCTGGTTTAGACCTGGTTTAGAACCTGGATTAGACCTGGTTTAGACCTGGATTAGACCTGGTTTAGACCTGGTTTAGACCTGGATTAGACCTGGTTTAGACCTGGATTAGACCTGGTTTAGACCTAGTTTAGACCTGGATTAGACCTGGATTAGACCTGGTTTAGACCTGGTTTAGACCTGGTTTAGACCTGGTTTAGACCTGGATTAGACCTGGTTTAGACCTGGTTTAGACCTGGATTAGACCTGGATTAGACCTGGTTTAGACCTGGTTTAGACCTGGTTTAGACCTGGTTTAGACCTGGTTTAGACCTGGATTAGACCTGAATTAGACCTGGTTTAGACCTGGATTAGACCTGAATTAGACCTGGTTTAGACCTGGTTTAGACCTGGTTTAGACCTGGATTAGACCTGGTTTAGACCTGGTTTAGACCTGGATTAGACCTGGTTTAGACCTGAATTAGACCTGGATTAGACCTGGATTAGACCTGGATTAGACCTGGATTAGACCTGAATTAGACCTGGTTTAGACCTGGTTTAGAACCTGGATTAGACCTGGTTTAGACCTGGATTAGACCTGGTTTAGACCTGGTTTAGACCTGGTTTAGACCTGGTTTAGACCTGGATTAGACCTGGTTTAGACCTGGTTTAGACCTGGATTAGACCTGGATTAGACCTGGTTTAGACCTGGTTTAGACCTGGATTAGACCTGGTTTAGACCTGAATTAGACCTGGTTTAGACCTGGTTTAGACCTGGATTAGACCTGGTTTAGACCTGGATTAGACCTGGATTAGACCTAGTTTAGACCTGGATTAGACCTGGTTTAGACCTGGATTAGACCTGGTTTAGACCTGGATTAGACCTGGTTTAGACCTGGTTTAGACCTGGATTAGACCTGAATTAGACCTGGTTTAGACCTGGTTTAGACCTGGATTAGACCTGGTTTAGACCTGGTTTAGACCTGGTTTAGACCTGGTTTAGACCTGGTTTAGACCTGGTTTAGACCTGGTTTAGACCTGGTTTAGATTCAGTTTGGCTCTGGTTTAGATGCACATGACTGAAAAGGTATTTGTATTTCTACTGTTGTGTTCATCTAAACCCCACACCTTCAAGATACATGGATGTTTGGAATATTTGATTGACAGATAAAAATAAAGAGAGGGAGGGAAAGAGTGGAAGGAGGAGGATCCTGAACTATAAAACATGAGCAGGTGAGACACATCACAGTCCTGCAGGCTCCAGCTCATGTGAGTATTTGATCACATATATTACACACAAATACAAGCCTAACCCTGACTGTTTTAGACCGGGGGGAGTTCTGGGGGAGTTCTGGGGGAGTTCTGGGGGAGTTCTGGGTGAGTTCTGGGTGAGTTCTGGGGGAGTTCTGGGGGAGTTCTGGGGGAGTTCTGGGGGAGTTCTGGGGGAGTTCTGGGGGAGTTCTGGGGGAGTTCTGGGGGAGTTCTGGGTTAGTTCTGGGTTAGTTCTGCTGTACTCTTGGTTTAGCCCTGATTAGGTTCAACATTTGTGGATTTTAGATTTTGACATTCTTAAAGGTGCACTAAGTCACTTTTTAGTGGGGGGTCTGCCACCTGCTTGTCTCCATGGAAACATTATATGTTTAATGCCATACTATGGAACACTGCAGGCAAGAAAAATGCAGCTGGGCGGATTCCAAAAAATTCAAAATTCAATTGCACCTTTAAAATTCTGCTCTGATGTCATAAGTTTTGCTAAATATATTTTAAAAATCCTGTTGTCAAAGCACAGATTTGAAATATGTTTGAATGTGTTTTCATTTTCAGAGTCTGGAGTTGCAGAGATGTTCAAGCGAGGTACGACATTCTTCATGGTGGTGACATTTCAATTAGATTCATTAAAATTTAAATTAGGGATGCAGTTGGGATATCGTCGATATCCCACATGAATATGAGTCTACACAGAAAATGGCACTTATCTCCTTAAAACACCAGAGATGTAACTGTTATTTAACCTTTAAATCACTCCTGAACACTTTTGTATGAATACATGTTCAAACATTTGGACATTCTAGGCCAAAATCAGTCAAAAGAGTCTGATTACATCCAAACTAAGGACACCAGCTGAACCCATAACCATGGACCTGATCCACGATCCAACTCATTGATCAGGTTCAATATACAGTAGTTCAGTTTACAGTAGTTCAGTACACAGTAGTTCAGTTTACAGTAGTTCAGTTTACAGTAGTTCAGTACACAGTAGTTCAGTATACAGTAGTTCAGTTTACAGTAGTTCAGTACACAGTAGTTCAGTATACAGTAGTTCAGTTTACAGTAGTTCAGTATACAGTAGTTCAGTACACAGTAGTTCAGTATACAGTAGTTCAGTTTACAGTAGTTCAGTACACAGTAGTTCAATATACAGTAGTTCAGTTTACAGTAGTTCAGTACACAGTAGTTCAGTATACAGTAGTTCAGTTTACAGTAGTTCAGTTTACAGTAGTTCAGTTTACAGTAGTTCAGTATACAGTAGTTCAGTATACAGTAGTTCAGTTTACAGTAGTTCAGTTTACAGTAGTTCAGTATACAGTAGTTCAGTATACAGTAGTTCAGTTTACAGTAGTTCAGTTTACAGTAGTTCAGTATACAGTAGTTCAGTATACAGTAGTTCAGTTTACAGTAGTTCAGTACACAGTAGTTCAGTATACAGTAGTTCAGTTTACAGTAGTTCAGTTTACAGTAGTTCAGTACACAGTAGTTCAGTATACAGTAGTTCAGTTTACAGTAGTTCAGTTTACAGTAGTTCAGTATACAGTAGTTCAGTATACAGTAGTTCAGTTTACAGTAGTTCAGTACACAGTAGTTCAGTATACAGTAGTTCAGTATACAGTAGTTCAGTTTACAGTAGTTCAGTACACAGTAGTTCAGTATACAGTAGTTCAGTTTACAGTAGTTCAGTTTACAGTAGTTCAGTATACAGTAGTTCAGTATACAGTAGTTCAGTTTACAGTAGTGCAGTATACAGTAGTTCAGTATACAGTAGTTCAGTTTACAGTAGTGCAGTATACAGTAGTTCAGTATACAGTAGTTCAGTATACAGTAGTTCAGTTTACAGTAGTGCAGTATACAGTAGTTCAGTATACAGTAGTTCAGTATACAGTAGTTCAGTATACAGTAGTTCAGTTTACAGTAGTTCAGTACACAGTAGTTCAGTACACAGTAGTTCAGTTTACAGTAGTTCAGTATACAGTAGTTCAGTATACAGTAGTTCAGTATACAGTAGTTCAGTACACAGTAGTTCAGTATACAGTAGTTCAGTTTACAGTAGTTCAGTTTACAGTAGTTCAGTACACAGTAGTTCAGTACACAGTAGTTCAGTATACAGTAGTTCAGTTTACAGTAGTTCAGTATACAGTAGTTCAGTTTACAGTAGTTCAGTATACAGTAGTTCAGTATACAGTAGTTCAGTATACAGTAGTTCAGTTTACAGTAGTTCAGTATACAGTAGTTCAGTTTACAGTAGTGCAGTACACAGTAGTTCAGTATACAGTAGTTCAGTTTACAGTAGTTCAGTATACAGTAGTTCAGTTTACAGTAGTTCAGTTTACAGTAGTTCAGTACACAGTAGTTCAGTATACAGTAGTTCAGTATACAGTAGTTCAGTTTACAGTAGTTCAGTATACAGTAGTTCAGTTTACAGTAGTTCAGTACACAGTAGTTCAGTATACAGTAGTTCAGTTTACAGTAGTTCAGTATACAGTAGTTCAGTTTACAGTAGTTCAGTATACAGTAGTTCAGTATACAGTAGTTCAGTATACAGTAGTTCAGTTTACAGTAGTTCAGTATACAGTAGTTCAGTATACAGTAGTTCAGTTTACAGTAGTTCAGTATACAGTAGTTCAGTATACAGTAGTTCAGTTTACAGTAGTTCAGTATACAGTAGTTCAGTTTACAGTAGTGCAGTATACAGTAGTTCAGTTTACAGTAGTTCAGTATACAGTAGTTCAGTTTACAGTAGTTCAGTATACAGTAGTTCAGTTTACAGTAGTGCAGTTTACAGTAGTTCAGTATACAGTAGTTCAGTTTACAGTAGTTCAGTATACAGTAGTTCAGTATACAGTAGTTCAGTATACAGTAGTGCAGTATACAGTAGTTCAGTTTACAGTAGTTCAGTTTACAGTAGTTCAGTATACAGTAGTTCAGTCGTGGCATCTGTAATTTAAAGTTCCAGTATTAAGCACAGTTTAGTCTTGTGGCTTTTAACCATTTTGAAACGTTTCTGAAACACCTGGAGTTGTGTTTTGTTTCATTCACACGCCCTGCATTATTATTATTATGAGCATTTCCAAAGCTCAAAATACTCTACTGCACCTTGTGATGTCATTTAGTGTTTTTAAAGTTAGCAGCTGTTTTTAACCTCATTTGAACTGCTTTCTTTTGCAAGACGTTTGAATAACCTTAAGTTGTTTTAAATGTTTTTGTTGTACCTTTTGTTCATTTGAAAGTGATAAGTGTATTTTCTGTTTGAGAGAAGAACTCAGGTTTGTGTATTAAACGTGTGCAGGGACGTGCAGGGACGTGCAGGGACGTGCAGGGACGTGCAGGGACGTGCAGGGACGTGCAGGGACGTGCAGGGACGTGCAGGGACGTGTGTGAGGAGGAAACATTAGAATAAACCCTTTTACCTCTCTCTTCTTATAGACCACAGTCCGAAAGGGGGGCACGGGTGCTCTGGAGGAGGAGGAGGGCACCACCATGGGAGCTCTGGAGGAGGGGGGCACGACAAAGGGCACAGCCATGGAGGCTGCCAGGGTGGCAAGAAGGGCAAAAGACGAAAGGGCAAGAAGGGGCACAAGCATCGCAAGTGCCACAAGAAAGGCAAAGATTCTCACGGGGTAATTTATCCTTTTGATGTCATCATATTGACACATCAGTAGAGACAGAGACACTGAAGAGTGGGTCAAATGCAGAGGACATTTATTATGACACATTTTTTGTTTAGAAAATTAAGGGTGATTCAAATAAACAATCAGTGGAAGAAGTACACTGTAGTTTCAGGATATTGTTTTCACTGGTCCACTACTAAACAAACCAGACTAACAAGTACTTACAGTACTTTCTCCTGCTCCGTGTAGTACTTGGAGAGGTTCTGTGCTGACATTATTTGATTTGAAAAAAGTCCCTTGTGACTGAGAGGCCCTGAGGCACTAAAAATAAGCATAGAGAGCTGCGTTACTTGATTTTCTTGTTTTAGACGTCAGGTACGAACGTAATATTGAGCAGAGTTGTAGAGTTTTATGCTATTATTAAAGTGTAGCTTTTACAGAAGAAAATGCCTTTTTGGCCATTGTAAAATGACATGAATTTATTGAAACACATTAGTTTGTGTTCAGTGTTTGATCCTAAATCTGTCCCTGTCTCTCCACAGTCGTCCAGCAGCTCCTGCAGCAGCAGCAGCGACTCTGATTAAATGAAGAGGATCCTGTTCTTTATGTCCTTTAACTTTAGGGCACAGTAATGTGCAGCCCACTGCTCCTGAGAACAGCACGGCTTAAAGGCAGAGGACAAATAAAGGCTCATCTTATCTTATATTTATAAGATAATATCTTATCTTATAAATCCAATGATCTTTTCTGGCACTAAACGTGACAATAAAAGATTTCAACAACTGTCAAGCTTCTAATTTCATTTGAGATTTAATTCTCTATTAATTCTCTATTATTATTATTATTGTAGTTGTAGTAGTAGTAGTTATTATTATTATTATTATTATTATTATCATTATTATTATTATTATTATAATAGACCCCTTTACTGATACATTGATGATACATGATACATTGAATATATCATGTCTGTCACTACCCCACTGTAAATTACTGTTACATGTGCAATAATCAGTGCAATAACCTATGTGCAATATTTATATCATACTATGTGCAATACGAAATCCACATGCAACACCTACACCACCATATTATGTGCAATCTGTGAAATACTTACACCTTATTTGATCTTGATTTAATCCTACCTGCACCTTGTACATTTGCTTTTTTATTTTATTACGTTGCTTTTTTATTTTATTACATATTTTATTATATTGTTTATTATTATTATTATTATTATCATTATTATTATTATTACCTTATTATCATGTACTATTATTGCTGTTATTAGTACTTCTTGACTATCTTAGCGAGTCAACGGTTCTTCTGATCCTAAGCATTTCATTGCATTGTTGACCTTGTGTTGATCCTGCATATGACAAATAAACAATCTTGAATCTTGAATACTGTTAGTAAACTAATGTGACGTCACTGGCCTGAGCGCGCATGCCCAGAGGTGTGGACTCGAGTTATGTGACTTTGACTCGAGTCAGACTCGAGTCAGGAATTTGATAACTTTAGACTCGACTCGACAAAATGTACAAACACTTGCAACTCGACTTGGACTTCAATATCAATAACTCGTGACTTCACTTGGACTTAGGCCTTCTGACTTGTGACTTGCTACGTCCAATGAAAAAACAAAACTCTAAAAGTATGTTGATAAGGACCGCACTCGTTGTACTTGTAAATCTGTGAAAATGTAAGAGCATGTGCACAACATCCAATCATGAATACAGATCTTGCAGACATTATATGATTTGTAGAAATTGTATTTCTTTGTAAAGGGGACTCGAAATGACTGGAAACTAAAATGCTAGGACTTTGGACTCGACTTGCGACTTGTGAGCTTTGACTTCGGACTTGACTCGGCACTTGGATACTCTTGACTCGGGACTTCACTCGGACTTGAGTGCAAAAGACTTAGACTTACTTGGGACTTGCCCAGCAATGACTTTGTCCCACCTCTGCGCATGCCCGACTCGCGGACCATAGTGGAGTATAGGGTAAGCTACATTCAAAAGCTCACGTTGAGCAACGGGGTTCGACTACCAGATCCTTCTGCGATCACGGAGTGGCAGTACGACCGCAGAAAGTGTCCAGATTTACAGTGGTCAGATATCCACTGTTATTTAGTGGAGAAGCCCAGCGTGTATACAAGAGAGAAAGTGCGCGCATACAAATCCATGGATGCCTACCAGTTTGCCGTGTGTGGCCATGTACAGGAGGTAAAATACCACGATATCGATGGGGAGTTTTGCGTGTTGGCATCTGATGTTCTCCCCAGTCAAAGACAAGGCCACAAGACGACCATGTACAATGCTTCTATCATCAACAAGCGCGAGAACTACGTTCTGACCGCCAACTGCACTTGCGTTGTGGGGTGAGTAACATACTACGACTTAATTCACAAGTCACAGATGTGATCTCAGTCATGTCAAATGCCATTTATGATGGTCATGCGAAAACTTATCATGCATTTTAACAAAGTTATTTGTGTTCGTTTACATGTGTCTGTCGTAGAGGTTACCCGGGTAATATGTCAGTGAGCTTTGCGGTGTCCTGTGCTTGCTCGTTAATCAGCATGATTAAACACCATTGAACACCTGGGCAAATGACCCTAAACAAGCAGCAGGTGTTCACTTGTGTGTATGTCAGTTGAATGATATGAACTATCATTTATTCCATCTGTTTCTCTTTATTCCAGTTCTTCTCTTCTATATCTTCGCTGGGGTTTTATGGCAGCAGTGGCTTTGTTTTGAGTCAGTACTGCGCGCGCATTCAGTGATGACGGAGCTTTGAAACTGGTCTATTAGATGACCATAGCAGCACTGAACATAAAACATGCAAGTTTTCAACAGTTGTCCACAGGCCTATCTACTGTTTTGTAGCATTTAAATATTTTACTACTATTTTCAATTCAGCTGAGTCTATTTTGGGATTAAACAGTGCTATTTAATAATATGCGTGAAGTATTTAATAATACTTTATTTAGCAGCGGCTGATTTGGGATAATAATAATAATAATAATAATAATAATAATAATAATAATAATAATAATAATAATAATAATAATAATAATAATAATAATAATAATAATAGATCCATGGATAATAACATGTATTCCCAATCCCTTGTCTGCCGTTAAAACAGACAGTGCGTAAAGTGTCAGTGCGCTCCTGGCAGTCCAAACTCAGGGATTAGCGTCTCAAAAGTTTCCCCGAGTTTTCCACGTGTCGGCGCGCGCACCACGCCCTCTAGCGGCGACAAACTCAAGAAAGATGCCACGAATGCACACTCCAGCTGTACGCACACTCCGGCTGTATGCACACTCCGGCTGTATGCACATTGCACACTCCAGCGGACACTATGCGCACATCACTGAGCGCTGTTCTGGGCCTGTTTGCGCTGCTCACTCTGCGGACTTTTGGCACCAGCGCAGATGAGGCCGAGGTGAAAACAGAAGTCGTGTTTAAACCGTTGGAGTGCACGCAGAAGAGTAAGAAAGGAGACCTGATGAACGTGCACTACGACGGGTTTCTGCTGGACGGGACACAATTCTACTGCAGGTCAAAAGAATCAATGAAGTTATGCACATTTGCCCCTTTCGGCGTCTTTTGCACGGTTAACTCAGGTTTTTGTTCATTTGAATGTCAGAGAACGCTGTTCTACACTTTCATAGACTAACAGTAATGTCTTACATCATAGAGCTTCATAGAGCATGTGTTACATCTGCCTTCAGAGAGTTCACTTACAACTTCAGGACTTTTATATTGAACTAACAGGACTCTTGAGTTAAAGTTGTGGTTGTCAGTGAACAGGGCTGGACTGGGACAAAAAAACGGCCCTGGCATTTTTGGCTTAGACCGGCCCCTCATAATTAATCCTGATTTAGTCCTGATTTATACCTGATTAGTCCTGGTTTAGTCCTGGTTCAAATCCTGATTTAGTCCTGGTTCAAACCTGGTTTAGACCTGATTAGTCCTGGTTTAGTCCTGGTTCAAATCCTGGTTTAGTCCTGGTTCAGACCTGATTTAGTCCTGATTTAGTCCTGGTTAAAATCCTGGTTTAGTCCTGATTAGTCCTGGTTTAGTCCTGGTTGAAATCCTGGTTTAGTCCTGGTTCAGACCTGATTTAGTCCTGATTTAGTCCTGGTTCAAATCCTGATTTAGTCCTGGTTCAAACCTGGTTTAGACCTGATTAGTCCTGGTTTAGTCCTGGTTCAAATCCTGGTTTAGTCCTGATTAGTCCTGGCTTAGTCCTGGTTCAAATCCCGATTTAGTCCTGGTTCAAATCCTGATTTAGTCCTGGTTCAGTCCTGGTTTAGACCTGATTAGTCCTGATTTAGTCCTGGTTCAATCCTGGTTTAGTCCTGATTTAGTCCTGGTTTAGACCTGATTAGTCCTGGTTTAGTCCTGGTTCAAATCCTGATTTAGTCCCGGTTTAGTCCTGGTTCAGACCTGATAAGTCGTGGTTTAGTCGTGGTTTAGTCGTGGTTTAGTCCTGGTTTAGTCCTGGTTCAGTCCTAGTTTAGTCCTGGTTCAGACCTGATTAGTCCTGGTTTAGTCCTGATTTAGTCCTGGTTCAATCCTGGTTTAGTCCTGGTTCAGTCCTAGTTTAGTCCTAAATTGTGGGCCTGTCTCTAAGAAAAAAAAGAAAAAAGAAGGGCATCAGCCCCTAGGACTGTCGGCCCACCGGGAAAATGCCCGGTGTGCCGGATTACCAGTCCAGGCCTGTCAGTGAGTCTAAAGTGACAGAATCTGTATGTGACAATATGAAATATGAACATTTGTGTTTCTTGCAGCTGATTTAGTTTTTCTCATTTGTGTCTATTGTTTGAAAATACCACATTTTGTGCATGATTTAATGTTACATCCATTTAAAATGATAAATCATGTCACTCTTTAAGTTACTCTTTTTACACTCTGAGTTGTAGTTTTCCCAAGGGGATTAAAGTGTCTTGCTCAAGGACATGACAACAGTGCACATTTTGCAGAACTGTTGACCTTTTGGTTTGGTTTTGGCAAAGGTTCACCCACTTCAAGATGCAACATGTAACTGCCTGTCTCCTTGGAGGTTTTATTGCTCAGCCTAGAATGTTCCACAGTGCAGCATTAAACTCGTCTGTCTTGCATTTATACAGTTACAGGTGTTTTTATTGTAATACAGTTGGCATCCCGCTTTGTCTCCATGGAGACCTGAGTTTAACGCCGTAGAGAGAAACGATTCAGGCAAAGTGAGAACATCTCCATGGAGACAGTGCCTGACCATCCCTAGAAAAGTTCCACAGTGAGAGAGAAGAAGCTTGAGAAATATCATCAAATAATAATTGATAATGCAATTTATCTAGCAACTTTAAGTATCCCAAAAGTATTTTATTATACATTGACAATATTATTACATCAGTGTATTTATCTAAAGATCGTACAAGAATTAAAATGCAACAGTGCGTAATGATAAAAGGAGAAATTCAATTTGTCAACTGGACAAAGTTTGTTTGGTTGAAAACGTTTCGCCGCTCATCCGAGAGGCTTCGTCAGTTCTGGTTCTAGTGCTGGTTAGACCCTGTTTATATCTCGCTGCAGGGAGGAGCTAACTACACTGAAATAGCTCTGAAACTATCTCAACTAATCTGTTTCTTTTGTTTTTCAAATTTCTCTGGTGTCTAGTATTAGCATATCTATTCAGCTATTCTATTCTGGCGTCTATTCTACTAGACGCCAGAGAAATTCGAAAAACAAAAGAAACAGATTAGTTGAGATAGTTTCAGAGCTATTTCAGTGTAGGGAGCTCCTCTCTGCAGCGAGATATAAACAGGGTCTAACCAGCACTAGAACCAGAACTGACGAAGCCTCTTGGATGAGCGGCGAAACGTTTTCAACCAAACAAACTTTGTCCAGTTGACAAATTGAACTTCTCCTTTTATCATGGATTCTACCTGGACGACTGAGGGACTTTTCAAACAGTACGTAATGTTTCCTCTCAAATGTACATCCCATATCTATGGGCTAGTACTCATTTAAAGTAGTAAATGAAGCAAATAAATTATGGAAAGTTCATTTCAAACTCAGTTTTCATTGTTGTTTTGAGGGCCTCCCTGAGGTGCCACTGAAGCCCCCCAGGGGGCCCCGGATCCCACCTGGGGAATCACTGGATTACATATTTAAAAACACAAATACACGGTGGCAAAACAGCGAGGGGAGTCAGGATATCACATTTTAGTGTTACAGGTATGATGAATAATAAATAAACAAAAACAAACAGTTTCACAATTTTCAACGATTGACACAAAACAACATTCAAATCCTTAAAGACGAGTTGTTTTTTTTACTTTCTACCATGTTACATTTGCTCATCCAAAATGATGCTTGAAAAGGTTTTAGATGGTTTTAGATATCCCCCCAAAAAACAAAAGTGAACCTTATAAAACGTGTTAGTACAGTGGTACTTCACCTTATGAAATTAATTTGTTCCAGAAGTGGTTTCGTAACGTGAATGTTTCCTAAGTTGAGAAGCTATTTCAATGGAAAAGGCCTGATCCGTTCCAAGGTTTTTTTTATAGTGTAACACTGTGTTCTGCGTCCTGATTGGCTAAGAGACTGTAGACCCAGGACTAAACCTGGACTAAACCAGGACTGGACACCAGGATTAAAGCGCCGCGTGCGGGTCTATTTCCTGGTTTGGTGCTAGCTCTGCCGGTGTACCTCACGAGTCACAGCTGAGGCGAGCAGCGAGGAGGGGAGGGGATGTGCCTCCCATCGGGACCGCACACAGTCCGAGCGCATGAACGAACGCAGGCAAGAGCCGCGGTGGTCTAATCCTGGTTTAATCCTGGTTTAATCCTGGTCTAGAGGAGGCACGGTTTGAGCACGGGTCTGGTGCTCGCAGCCCCGCGCCGGGTCATGCTGCGCTATCACACACGTGTCCGCCCTCCCCCTTCCCCCCACACTTCACTATTAATAATTTTGTTGAAAATCTATGAAAGTTTGAGTGTTTAAACGAGAGACAAATGTGAGAAAAGTTTAAATTCAGTCTGAGAAAAGCGTATAATGTGTGTGGCTGAGCGCGCATTATTTGAATTTTTGAGATTTCGCGTTTTGTAACTTGAATTTTCTTTCGTATCTAGAGACCAAAATTTACCGTGAAGGCGTTTCGTAACTTGTATTTTTCGTTTGTTGGGTCTTTCGTAAGGTGACGTACCGCTGTGTGTTGTTTTTGGCTATATACTATATTGTGGAATAGTAGTAGTATTTTCAAAACAATAAAAGGTAACACAGTGAGCTAAAAACTGTTACATGTTTGCATTAACCAAATGAAGTCTTTGCACAGATAAATTCCTGACACTTTTGCTCCTTATTGTTTTGCAGCCGCTCGGACAAGGCGGGGCACCCTCAGTGGGTGGTGGTGGGAGTGGGGCAGGTGATCCGAGGTTTGGATGTTGGAATGTTGGACATGTGTGCAGGAGAGAAACGCAAAATCACCATCCCCCCCGAGCTCGCCTTTGGAACCCAGGGAAAAGGTACAGTTTAAAGCTACCCTCTGTACATTTAACGTTTATGACATCAGCTGGAAAGTTTCAGTTTGAATTTTGCTCTTACAAGATGACCGTCTCATTAGCCACAGCAACAGAACCCACAATCTGTCTAGCCGTTAATAATAGCACTTTGTTTTGTTTTTAGCCCCAGTGCCTCCAAATGCCACAGTGATCTTCGAGGTTGAAGCTTTGGCGGTGTCCAGAGGCCCTCGCAGCGTGGAGGGCTTCAGTAACATGGATCAAAATAAGGACAGAAAACTCACCAAAGACGAGGTAACTACAGCTTCAGAGTGCCACAGTTACTTTTGCAAGGAGCCTCTTCAGGTCTGTCCCTTTGTGCTGGAGGCTCTGGAGCAGCAGGGCCCTCCTGGCCGGCAGCTCTGCCTCTGAGCCCTCCCTGAGGCAGACGTCACTATGTCATGACCCTTATGTTGGTCCACACACAGAGCAGAGCAGCTGCTGGTGACTGAAACAGAGTAGCTCCATCACTTTGGCATGTTGAGAGCAGATGTTTCCCTGGAGCCTGTGAAATGGCGCCACCAACTGGTGTTTATGTAACGCTACAGTTTCATAATGAGGCTGTAGGTGGCGCTCACAGTAAGAGGCCACACACTGCAGACAGGACTGGACAGCTCTCAGCTTCCTCCCACTGCACACATCACAGGACACATCCTGAGGTCCGGCATAGCAGCGAGCAGCAGGGGGCGCTGTGTTCTTCATCTGCTCTAGTACTAAACATGCCATCATGATGTTTTTACCAGGCCTGGGGCTGAAGCTGAGGCGACATTCAGGACAGCTGTAGATCTGCTTCTGGTCCTGTTGGACACACTTCCACAGTGCTGGTTAATGCCTCAATAACTGTTCCATTGTATTTGTCTAGTTACAGCAGAGGTTTGTCACAGTTTTGTTACAATGACTTCCCAAATAAATGAGTTCTGTATGTGCTGTGTTTGCAGGTGAAAGAGTACCTAAAACAGGACTACGCCAAAGTGGGGAACCCTCGAGATGACGCTTTTTATCACAAAGTCATGGAGGACATTTTTATGAAGAACGACCACGACCGCGACGGACAGATCAGCACCAAAGAGTACAACGTTTATGAGCACGATGAACTGTAGCGCCAGCGTAAAACACCACTTTAAAGTGCATATGACAGGTTAGACTACACTCTCCTTTAAACAGGGTTTTATTAAAGATTTTACTGATAATCTTGCCTAGTTTTAAACATTTTGCTGAAGTTTATAATTTAACTTCCTGGTTGGACATGTGCCATAGATATGACACATACATAGAGGTAATTCTGTAATTGTTACCTAGCAACTATGTCAAAAACTACATGGATGTATTGAAAATAATTTTGTGCATAAATTGTCTCTGCATTTTGGAATTTTGTGTGTTGATGAGGTATATTTATTACAATGTACATCTCAACACTACTTCCTGTATTACAACTTTAATTTTTCCACTTTTCTTCACAAACTCCTACTTAATTGATATAAAACTATGATAAATATTCAGCACAGGTACTGAAAACCTGTCATGTGCACTTACAGATGTGCGACACTCTCCTAACACTGAGGTTCAGTTCTTACAGGCAGGAGGCGCTGGCTGGACACACTGATTCTAATGGTGCTGAGTGAATGTGCTGCATTTTATTATTATTCAGACAAGTACAAGGGCCAATCCATTCATTGTGTAACAGGTTTGTAATAATCCTGTATATGTGGAAATGCTTGGCCACACTGCAATACGGTAATTTAGTATGTCTCCTATAGTTTTTTTCCCCTTAAATAATCCATAATATGCAACCAGTTCTGCTTATGAACAATTATGCTAGAAGACATATTAAAGGCTCACCATGTGACTTTTCTGATAGGGTCCGGTACCTGCTTGTCACTATGGAGACATTCCACAGTTTGGCATTAAACTTGTCAAGCTTGTATTTAATCAATTACAGGTATTTTATTAGACAAACCTGCGTTGTTACTGTGAGATGGGTCTGCTCTCCACAGATCTGACCCGTAACTTGGCCTTGCTGCTGATGTTTGTTTCCATGAAGATATTTAATGTCACAGTGGAACAATCTTGGCAAAAGAATAACACATTTGCACCTTTAACTTTAGATGTGAATATGGATCATTTTTATTTGACAATTTGGCTGAATCTTTGGCCACTGTGCTGGTCACTTTATGAGTAATATGTATGGTATTAGAAAAGAAAAAAAGAAGGATTTGTTTGTTTTTCAATCTAAAATGAGAAACGATAAAAGAGATTACAATGATAGTAGGTCCTGTTCCTGTGGATTTGTTTGTTTAAAATGCTGTGACTGCATTTGAGCATTTAAATAAAGAATTTGGTTTAATTTGTGCTGTTCCCAAATACCTCACCTGCCAGTAGAGGGCAGTGTCCGACACTGAACGAGTGAAGGAGTATGTGTTATTTTCAACTAACAGTACTCTTACTTAAGTTTTGACTCATTCACTCAAACGATTACATTAAAAAAAAAAAAATATATATATATATTAGGGCTGTCAAACGATTAATTTTCTTGATCGCAACTAATCTCAGAAATTTCATAGTTAATCGCGATTAATCGTGATTTATTTTGCATGTTTAAAATTGATATCTTGCAGTAAGACCGTTCAAATCTAAAGTTAAACTCACAATGCAAAGTATTTCTCACCATTTTTTTTATTTCAAAAAAGTGCAGAGAAAGGAAAAAGTAACAATGAACCAGTAATAGTGCTTACTTTGAGAAATTGTAAATAAATGATTGAAGCCCGCTCGAGCTGCCTACGGATGCGTAGAAGGAACAAAATACTAGCAAACTCAAAATAGCGCGTTTAACCGACAATGAGTTTAATTAATACAACCAAATGAGCTGCATATGGATGGTAGAATTGCGGAAAATGCTGGCAAACTCTGATCGCGATTAAAAAAATTGTTCGCGATCATAACTTACATTAATCTAATCGTGATTAACGCGTTAATATTCCCAGCCCTAATATATATATATATATATAACCTTAGAAAATAACTAAATACCAGGGATAGTATGTTTAGCAATAGTGAACACAGTAATTGTGAATAGTAATAGTGTGAACAGTAGCAGTGTGAGCAGTAATACTGCGAAGGGCTATAGTGAACAGTAATAGTGTGAACAGTGATAGTGTGAACAGTGATAGTGTGAACAGTGATAGTGGACCATAACAGAGTGAACAGTAATACAGAACTGTAATAGTGTGAAGTGTAACAGCATGAACAGTAACAGTGAACAGTAATAGTGTGCACAGCAATGGTGAATAGTGACAGTGGACAGTAATAGTTGAACACTAACAGGAAGCAGCTGTAGTGAGCCATAATAGTGTGAACAGAAACAGTGAAAGTGAACAGTAACGGTGTGAAGAATAATAGTGTGAACAGTAATAGTGTGAATAGCTATAGTGAACAGTAAAAGTATGAACAGTACTGGTGAACAGTGACAGTGGACCATAATAGAGTGAACAGAAGAAGAAGCAACTTTATTGATCTCACACTGGAGAAATTCTTCTCTGCATTTAACCCATCCTGTTATTAGGAGCAGTGGGCAGCTCATTACTGCGCCCAGGGACCAGCTCCATGATCTTCTTGCTTCGGTTTGGTCAGGACCTCAGGAGGATTTTACCTGGAGCATGTTTTGGGTTGGTGGGGGAAACCGGAGTGCCCGGAGGAAACCCACCCAGACACGGGGAGAACATGCAAACTCCACACAGAAAGGCTCAGGTGACCCGGGTTTGTACAAAACAAAGTTAAAAACATAAAAATACTTAAAATACAACGATAAAAACAGAGATACAAAAGTGGAAGATGGTGAAAGTGACTGTTCTGTGGTGTAGGATTGTCTGAACACGTGAGTTTGGAGTCTGGATTTGAAAATAGGAAGAGAGTGAATATTGCAGAGGTCAGGAGGGAGAGAGTTCCAGAGCCCCCCATGGTGACGAGACGAGCAGAGGAGACAGAGAGCTGGAGAGAGGAGGAGCTGGAGAGAGGAGGAGCTGGAGAGAGGAGGAGTGGAGATGTGGAGGAGGTCAGTGATGTAAGGTGGGGCCAGGTCGCTTTGAAGGTGGTTAGGAGAATGTTAAAGTGAATTCTTTGTTTTATGGGAAGCCAGTGTAGTTGTTGGAGGATGGAGGTGATGTGGTGGGAGGAGGAGGAGCAGGAGGAGCAGGAGGAGCAGGAGGAGGAGCCAGTGTAGTTGTTGGAGGATGGGGGTGATGTGGTGGGAGGAGGAGGAGCAGGAGGAGCAGGAGGAGGACCCAGTGTAGTTGTTGGAGGATGGGGGTGATGTGGTGGGAGGAGGTGCAGGAGGAGGAGCAGGAGGAGGAGCCAGTGTAGTTGTTGGAGGATGGGGGTGATGTGGTGGGAGGAGGAGCAGGAGGAGGTGGGAGGAGGGGGTCCTGGTGATGATGCAGCAGCGGAATTTTGGAGAAGCTGCAGTTTCTGGAGGGATTTATTGGGGAGACCAAAGAGGAGGGAGTTGCAATAGTCGATCCGGGAAGTAACGAGGCTGTGAACTCACTGCTCCTGAAAAGGATGGGTCAAATGCAGAAGTCAAATTTCTCCCGTGTGTCACTGTGTGTCATTGTGTGTGAGACCAATAAAGGCTTAAGCCGAAGATTATATTAACGAGGCTGTGAACGAGTACGGCAGTGGTGTGAGGAGGGAGAGAGGGGCGGAGGTGAAAGTAGGCGGAGCAGGTGATGTTATTAATATGGGATTGGAAAGAAAGTGTGCTGTCAAGGATGACACCCAGACTCTTGATCTGAGGGGAAGGAAGGACAGTGGAATCATGGATAGATATAGAGAAACTGCTGGATTTGGAGATAGTGGAGGGGGTGCCTACAGGTGGACTTCAGTTTTAGAGCTGTTAAGTTTGAGAAAGTTGGAGGAGAACCAGGAGTGGATTTCTTGTAGACAGAGGGTAAGAGAGGTTGGAGGGAGAGATGAGGAAGGTTTGGTAGAAATGTAGAGCTGGTGTCATCCGCGTAACAGTGAAAAAGAATGTTGTGATTACGGAACAGAAAGCCAAGTGGAAGGATGTAAATGATAAAAAGAAGGGGACCTAAGACAGAGCCTTGGGGAACACCAGCAGAGACAGGGAAAGTGTTGGATTTGCGAGATTTGAGTTGGAATAATCATTTTTTTCAGGATTTCTATAGGACAACAGCAGAAAGTGAGTGAGTGAGTCAGGTGAAGATTTAGTATTTTTGGTATTTATATTTAAAAAGCAGATTAAGTGTCTTTAATGTGTTATATAAATACAGTTTCCTAGTACTTTTCTGCATAGTTGTTATTGTAAATAGTCGTTATTATATGAACTCCTGTGAAGTCTACAAACGGCTCTGGAGTTGGTCATGTGAGCTTCCTCTTCACTGGTGGAACTTTAATGGCCGCCGCTCTCACCTGAGCCGTGAGGTCCACACCCAAAGGAGCCCTGAAAGACAAACCATGTGTGTCAGATGCCCTCCCACTGTCCTATAGCCCTATGTGTCAGATGCCCTCCCATTCTCAGGTCCTTTTTTTAAATGATCCATATGGTTTTAAGATTGGTGCACTATCCAGTATTGAGACTTTTTTTTACTTATAATTGGAAATACTATAATTGGGACAACTACTGTACATCCCCGTCCCTGTAAGATGCACTCCCACCCCTGCATATTTAACAGAGATTGGGCAGGATTCAAAAATACATTTTAAAGACAAACTTTGGTTCATAGCGGATGTTCACATCTGGAGACAGGATTCCCTTTTTTTCTCTGAATCTCTCCACACCATTCCTGCAACAAAATAATAATTACAATTGTAATTTTACTTTAAGGAACTGTACGTTTTTATAACTAAGAATAAATCAGTATTACATTTGTGATCAGTAAAATCATATTTGATATCTGGGGAGACAGTTAGGTCATGTTTATGAAATAAAAATGTTTCTTTTAAATATGAAATAAAGTGAAATAGTTTTGAATTGTCTCATTGATAAACCTCACCAGGCGATCATGACCCCATTGTCGGTGCAGAGTTTTGGTGGAGGACAGAGCAGCCTCAGCCCCTCCCTCTCTGTGATCACACTCAGGGCTTTTCTAATGTGCTGGTTACATGCCACTCCTCCAGACAGAACCTGAGACAGAACAGAGCAAAACATTTTATATACACAGTGGTCCCTCGCTCTATCGCGGTTCACTGTTCGCACTGTTTTTTTTGCACTGTTGTTTTCCAATTTTTTTTATAGTGTAACATTGTGTTCTGCGTCCTGATTGGCTAAGAGACTAGACCAGGACTAAACGTGGACTAAACCAGGTCTAGACCAGGTCTAAACCTGGACTGGCCCTGGACTAAACTAGGACTGGACCAGGTCTAGACCTGGACTAAACCAGGATTAAATCACTCCGTGCGGCTCTTGCGTTCGTTTGTGCGTGTTCGGTTTGTGGCTCGGGCTGAGAGCACGCGGTCCGGGCGCCGCGGTTCTATCTCGTGCTCGCAGCCCCGGTGTACGCGCGACACGTGCTGCTCTGTCACGGATTTGTCCACGATGAAGCCCTCATCGTGGACAAATCCGATGAACCTCTCATTGTGGACAAATCCGTGACAGAACAGCACGTGTCGCGCACTTCTCCAAGGGGCTGGTGCGCGTCTCGTCCCGGGACGTGGCGGTGCTCCTCACGCGTCCGGCGGGGCTCCCGGAGCCGTGTCTCCCCCCACACTTCACTATTAATACATTTTGTTGAAAATCCATTAAAGTTTGAGTGTTTAAACTAGAGACAAATGTGAGAAAATGTTAATTCCAGTCTGAGAAAAGTGTATAATGTGTGTGGTGAGGCATTTACAGCCTTAAAACATGTAGAATAATTGTAAAATATAAAGTTGTCCTACTTCGCGGATTTCTCTTATTGCGGGTTATTTCTGGAACATAACCCCTGCGATAAACGAGGGATTATTGTATATATTATATATAAACATCCAAAATCCATAAGTACATCAAGGACAAGGCCCCGACAGATGATGTGCTCAAGGAATGCCTCAGACAGTGGAGTGCAGAGGAAGAGGTGCTGGAGGGACCATCATGGCAGGACAAACCCCTACATGGGGCGTACCACCGAAACATAACTGAAGTGGCCCAGATCTACCACACCAGACAAGACCCAAGGTGTAGGCTGTGCAAAGAGGCTCCTGAGACAGTCCAGCACATAACTGCAGGGTGTAAGATGCTGCAGGGAAAGCATACATGGAGCGACACAACCAAGTGGCGGGCATAGTGTACAGAAACATCTGTGCAGAGTACGGGCGGGAGACCCCAAGGTCAAGGTGGGAAACACCTCCGAAGGTTGCGGAGAATGACCGAGCCAAGATCCTGTGGGACTTCCAGATACAGACTGACAGAATGGTGATGGTGAACCAACCAGACATAGTGGTGGTGGATAAACAACAGAACAGAGCCGTGGTGGTGGACATTACAATAAAAGAAAAGGAACACGAGAATCTAGCATTTTCAAAACTAGAAAATGTAACATCTTACCCTCTTTAAAGGGCTGTGTAAAAAAGTGTCATCTTCTCACCAGAGTGGGGTTCTCTTTGGGCAGCAGATGGTGTTTTTTGCAGAAGAGAACAGCACGATGAGTCCGTTTGGTCAGATGGGCGGCGACAGTGTGCTGAGCCGAGGCAGCGAGGTCATTCACACAAGACAAGAGGGTCCCGGGCCCTACCCCTGCAAGACAGGTCAGTGGTTTTCAGAAGACTTTACAACATTCTATAGGTCTAGAATATTTAATACAGATATGGTTTTCATTGCAAAGTGCACTTAATGACCATCACAAATGTACATTACTTTAATACCTTCTTCTGACAATAATCACATATTTCATTTAAAATAATGACAACACTTTCTGAAGCTACTGAGAAAACATCATTTCACTTTTGTTTACCCTGGTCACACCATATTCATATTAGATAATGGTGGTGAAATGTCTTGCCTAACGACACAGTGACAATGTTTTTGCCACTGTCGTCCCACTCTGGCACCAGTGGTCTCCCATCCAGGTTCTACCCAGGCCCAACACTCCTTAGTTTCAAGGAGGTTTGGCAACACAAACTTTGTTTCATACACACATTTTAAAAACACAAACTCTGCATATGAAGGCTGAGTTCTTCTCTTGAACATGTGTTATGTGTGTGTCACCTAGTGACATCACCTAGTGATGTCATGTGCTAATACATGAGGCCCTGGAATTACCAATCTCTACTGAACTAAAGGTAAAAACTACCACTTCATGACATGACACGGTGGAACAGAGCATTCCTCATGTGTGAATGAAACAAACAGGGATGTTTTTAATGAGGTAACAACAATATAATATTAAAGCTTACAAGAATCCATTTTGTGTGATGTAGGACATTTAAATAATCTGGAAGTCTCACCCTCCTCCTCCTCTTGCTTCTTGATGGCCATGGACACCTGGTTTCTGAGTCCAGCGAAGGAGAAGTTACAGTCCAGAGTCTGTCCCATGGGATTTGTGAACTTAAACCTGGTCGGGTCGCCGGTCTGAGCAAGAACTTCCACGGCCTGCCCCCCACTCAGAGAGGAGCAGAGAGGGTGCTTCAACAAGGAGAGGCGCCGGGCCACCTGCACATAAACAAAAGACTAAAAATAACTAAAGGATTAGATTAGGGCTAAATGATTTGGGAAAAATATTGACTTGTGATTTTTCTGTAAGTATTATGATTGAGATTCAATTTGTGATTTATGGTTTAATAACAGGATTCTGTTCAATGTTCACATTCTAAACACATCCAGAAGAACTGACAAAAAGACCCAAATCTGAACTGACAAACTAATACAAGAACGACATTACACAACATGTTTATACACATACTACAGGGTTACAGGTCTGATGCAGAATAGGACAGGAGATTTTGTCCTTTGTGGTGGAAATTAGCATATAAAAAACTAAAAGATGCAGCTTTTTTCAGGTTCAATATTTGGTTTAAAGATGCACAATGTCACTTTTCCTGTGGAGGGTCTGCTATCTGCTTGTCTCCATGGAGATGTTATTACCTGGAATGTTCCCCAGTATGACATTAAACTACATATTACTTTAATTATTTATTTATTTTATTATTTAGTACTTATTTATATTTATTAATTATTCTGTACTTATAATACAGAGCCCCAGCTCCATCATGAGCACCTTCTACAGAGGCACCATAGGTCACATCCTCACCAGCTGCATCACTGTGTGGTATGGCACCTTAAGATTAAGAGATTAAGATTAAGATCAAGTCTTTATTTGGTCTCACACACAGTGACACACGGGAGAAATTTGACTTCTGCATTTGACCCATCCTTTTCAGCCATCTTTTTCGGCGCCCGGGGGGCAGTACCGTGAAAGGTCTTGCCCAAGGACCCACACTGATTAGCTCATTGCCCGGGTTAGCCTTGCCGGCTAACCCTATTATATATTATACCCTTATATTAATATATTAAATTAATTATAATTTATTATAATTATATATTTAATATATAATTATATTATATATTAAACCCTATTATATATATAATATTATATATTGCCGGCTAACCCTAACCCTAACCCTAACCCCCGGGGGGGGGGGAGGGGGGGAGGAATGATTTAAGCTTTAATATTATATTGTCACATCCTCACCAGCTGCCTACAAATTTGGCAGCTGGTGAGGATGTGACCTATGGTGCCTCTCAAACGCAATGGTTAAAGTTACCACATGGCTGAACCAATGTTGTCTTCAACTATACTCAACAAAAATATAAACGCAACACTTTTGTTTTTGCTCCCATTTTTCCTGAGATGGACCCAAAGATCCAAAATTCACTCCAGATACACAACACTACCATTTCTCTCAAACATTGTTCACAAATCTGTCCAAATGTGTGACAGCGAGCACCTCTGCCCCGCCGAGACAATCCACCCCACCTCACAGGTGCGCCACATCAAGATGCCGATCCGACATCATGACCAGTGCACAGGTGTGCCCCAGACTGCCCACAATAAAAGGCCACCCCGAAATGTGCATTTTTTTGCTTTATTGGGGGTCTGGGGACTCAGAACCAGTCAGTATCTGGTGTGACCACCATTTGCCTCATGCAGTGCAACACATCTTCTTTGCATAGAGTTTATCAGATTGTCAGTTGTGGCCTGTGGAATGTTGGTCCACTCCTCTTCAATGGCTGTGCGAAGTTGCTGGATATTAGTGGGAGCTGGTACACACTGTCGTATACGCCGGTCAAGCACATCCCAAACATGCTCAATGGGTGACATGTCCGGTGACTATGCTGGCCATGCAAGAATTGGGACATTTTCAGCTTCCAAGAATTGTGTACAGATCCTTGCAACATGGGGCCGTGCATTATCTTGCTGAAACATGAGGTGATGTTCATGGATGTATGGCACAACAATGGGCCTCAGGATCTCATCACGGTATCTCTGTGCATTCAAAATGCCATCAATAAAATGCACCTGTGTTCTTCGTCAATAACAGCCATTGAAGAGGAGTGGACCAACATTCCACAGGCCACAACTGACAATCTGATAAACTCTATGTGAAGAAGATGTGTTGCACTGCATGAGGCAAATGGTGGTCACACCAGATACTGACTGGTTCTGAGTCCCCAGATCCCCAATAAAGCAAAAAAAAAAAAAGCACATTTCGGGGTGTCCTTTTATTGTGGGCAGTCTGGGGCGCACCTGTGCACTGGTCATGAGGTCGGATCGGCATCTTGATGTGGCGCACCTGTGAGGTGGGGTGGATTGTCTCGGCGGGGCAGAGGTGCTCGCTGTCACACATTTGGACAGATTTGTGAACAATGTTTGAGAGAAATGGTAGTGTTGTGTATCTGGAGTGAATTTTGGATCTTTGGGTCCATCTCAGGAAAAATGGGAGCAAAAACAAAAGTGTTGCGTTTATATTTTTGTTGAGTGTAAATGTGTCCAAAACAGTTGGTATGTATTTCACTAAAACGGTTAACTTTACTGCTCACCCTGACATATTAGTATCTGGAAAAAAACTACAAATTGTTGAAGAATACAAGTATCTTGGAATCATTATAGACTCACACCTCAATTTTAAGTCACACGTTTCACAAACTATCAAAAGGATCAAATTCAATCTATCAAACTTCAGATTTATTCGAAATTCAATGTCCACACAAGCAGCCAAGATTTACATGCACTCCATGATTTTTTCTTATCTGACATACTGCCTCACAAGTCTATCCCAGGCCAACCATACCACACTCACACCATTACAATCACTGTACAAGCAGACACTTAAAGTACTGGACAAGAAACCTCGTCACTTTCATCAGTGCAACATCCTGTCTAAATACAATCTTTTAAGTTTGGATAATCTCATTAAATTCACAGATACTTGCCTGGTTTATAAAATCCTCCATGGTCTTGCTCCTCCACCCCTTAGTGATTTTATTATCTTAAGATCCAGCTCCAGTCACCAGAGGTGCATCAAGAGGAGACTGTCTAATCCCATTTAGGAAGAAACATTCAGCCAATCAGCCTTTTCCATTAGAGCCTCCAAAGAATGGAACAGCATCCCAACAATAATGAGGGAAAGCCCAACATACAGCTCAACGTTTTCTCTGAACAAACCAGACCTGTCAGCACTAAACTACTGCCGCTGCCATCTTGTGTTCACCCTTGCATGTTTTTTATTGTTTAATATTTTACTCCTTTTTGTATTAACGTTCTTTTAACTCTGTCTTGTATTGCTTTTATCCTGCATTTTCCTTTTATCTTGTGCCCCTTGTTTTGCCACTGCCACTGCTCATTTTACTGATTCTTATACTTTTAATCTTTGCCTGCAACTTGTACTACACTGTAAAATTTGTGATTATGTGTTAGTTAATATGTATTTTATTGATTTCTAACAATTATTGCACTTTTTCCAGGGAGCCATGTGTCCACCAGGCATCGGACAACAGATGAAAACGAGCCTTTTGGCTAATTCTGGCATGTTATACAGTAATTGTTGGTCAATATGCACTGTCCGTTATAAATAAATAAATAAAATAAATAAAAAAAATTGAACCCACAACCCCCAGGGGGAAAGTCAGTGACTTACCAGTTGAGCTAACCAGCCGGTACCGGCACCTGCACCGTGTCCTGCCCGAAAAAGCTACACCGAGTAGTGAGAGCAGCTGAGAGAATCGTGGGTGTCTCTCTCCCCTCCCTGCAGGACATCTACCGCACCCGCCTCACCCGCCTCACCCTCTGGGTGATCCCACCCACCCATCCAACTGCCTCTTCAGTCTGCTGCCATCAGGAAGGAGACTGAGGAGCCTCAGGGCCAAGACCAGCAGACTGAAAGACAGCTTCATCCACCAAGCTGTCTGGATGCTCAACTCTCTCCCAATCACACTGCTGCTTAAATCACACTGACACTGCTGCTTAAATCACACTGACACTGCTGCTTAAATGACACCGTCACGGGTTCGTTCGGACAAGATATGAGAGGGGGAAAAAATGATGGCACAGTCGAATACATGCTTACCTGTGTTCCCTTTTTATTTGCACCACAATCCAGTGTAAACAGGGCAAATATTTACAGTGACGAAAAACAAGTCCCAAAACCCAGTAGTATTTACAAAAGTATTTACAGACGTTTCCACAGACGTTTCTACAGATGTTATCACAGCAGCTAGCATCCACATAGTCAGGCCAAGGACCAACAACAAACTGAGCAAAGCTCCCCCTTTATATACCCCCTTAGCCCCTCCCCTTGGGCTAACCAATTAACACAACAAAGATTTAAGGGTGGAACAAAGGTAAAACGGTACCAACAATGATAAAACACCTAAAGTTCCACATAATAAAGAAAACACCTCAATAACCCCCCATATGGCATGATTTATTAACTAAGAAACTTAGGAAAACAAAATAAACCCACAAATTAACATAAATGGTTCAGTCCAGGTCATGTGGGCCCCCCCTTACCGCGCCACTATGCGCTATTTAGCGGAGGACCAGGAAGCGCCCCGGTTTGGCCTCTGAGCCGGCGCACAGCACAGAGACACGGAAGGTAGGAGGAGAGCATGTGGCTCCCTAGGCGTCCAAGTGTGCACCCTCGTACGCCCCAGGGAGGGGAAACAGTCCAGATCACGGGGAACAGTTTATAGGCAGGGAACAGTTGAATCAGTCTGGTTATGGCGCTGGTCGGGGAATGACGGACAGCTAGAGGCGCTCCGTCACAGACTCCATTTGAGCTTTATTCCGCTCCACATCGTGTGTTTTACTTATTTGTATCATATACAAGTTTACTGTACTTTTACTACAGGTATATGTGATGTTTTAGTCCTGGTGTTTATTGTCTTGTTTATCACATGTTTTCTGTTCACTGTGGGCCTAGGGGGCGCTGTGTGTGTGACCGGTACATATGGTTTTTGACAATAAAGCTGACTCTGAACATTGAATACTTATTGTCAATGTATTTACAGATACTTAAAAAGTATCTCTGCTAAGGATCACACTTGTGCCTTTAAAAAAGACTGAATACATCAAAATAAATTATTAATATGGAGGCAACCAGTAGGCAAGTAGGTTGAGGTTATAGGTTATAGATCAATAATGTGGCACCAAGCAAGGTTACAGGTCAGATCTGTGGAGAGGCGACCCTGCTCACAGTACAAATGCAGCTTTTTCTAGCAATAAAAACACCTGTAATTGAAATGGAAAAATAGATTTAATGGGTTTAATGCTTTACTGAGGACAATTACAGACAAAGCATTAACATCTCCATAGACACAAGCAGGTGGCAGACCCTCCGCCAGAAAACCTACACCAGAGAACCCCACCTTTTTCTTTAGGTTTACTACTTTCTACTTTTTAGATGTGGTAGACATCAAATACATGTTGGGAGTTATCCACAATTATGTTGCAAAGAAAAAAAGTTTTTACATTTTATTTTCAAATCCTCAGAGAAGCCACCCTTTGCTTTGTGGACAGCTGCAAACCCTTGATCTTCTCTCAATGAGCTTCTTGATGAAGTCTCCTGAAATGGTTTTCACTTCACAGCTGTCCCGCATCAGGGTCAGGAAACACCAAAAGTGCAAAACAGTGATCAAAGCAAAGGTTGGACATTCGAGTTATCTGGAGTGTATTTTTTGTTCACTACATTCCACATGTGTCCATTCATAGTTTTGATGCCTTCAGTGAATCTACAGTATAAATAATCATGGAAATAAAGGCAAAACGAAAATATGTCCAAACTTTGGCTGGTAGTACAATAATCCCTCGTTTATCGCGGGGGTTTGGCTCCAGAAATAACCCGCAATACGTGAAATCCGCGAAGTAGGACAACTTTATATTTTACAGTTATTCTACATGTTTTAAGGCTGTAAATGCCTCACCACACACATTATACGCTTTTCTCAGACTGGTATTAACATTTTCTCACATTTATCTCTAGTTTAAACACACAAACCTTCATAGATTTTCAACAAAATGAGTTGGGGGGGGCACGTGCACATGGATATGTGTTGTTTTGGAACAACATATCCATGCCATGTGCGAAAGTCGAGTGGAAAGCGACCTGGATATCATTTTGGGCAAGACTCAAGCCACCGCTAACGGTGCCGAACTGGCTGACACGGTTCACTGCTCCGAAGACGCTTGTGAGCACCAGCCCTCACCACCTGAACAGGTACGAACACTTCAGCGAGGGGCTTGGTCTAAAGCCCCGATCAGCTCTACTACAGTAGCTTTGTCAAATAAATTCAATATCCTGGACCATGAGGATTTTCCCCCACTAACCCGCGCTCACAAGAGTTGGTTGCATTTCACCCCGGCTCCAAAATCAGACTGCCCCGGAGTTCGGGGCATGGCTATCAATGCATCGCCAATACTCCACAGCTCTCTAGGACGGGGTCGGGTTCGTCCGCTACGCGTGAGGGGGGAAGACCCACTGTCCCCTCTCTGTGCGCGAGTGGTTTAAACCTGGTTTAGTCCTGGTTTAGTCCACGTTTAATCCTGGTCTAGTCCTGGTCTAGTTCCGGTCTAGTCCCGGTCTAGTCCCGGTCTCAGACTCATGTCTCCGCTGATACACTATAAAAAATTAAAAAATTAAAAATTGAAAAAAAATAAAATAAAAATAATCCGCGAAACAGCGGAAAGTGAACCGCGATAGAGCGAGGGACCACTGTATACATAATACACGTATCACCTTATCCAGTGTGTCTCCGGGCGCTTCATCCAACGAGTGTCCGAGCAGCAGAAAATCATCAACGCCTCTGGCCACGGCGATGAGAGCGTGACCCCCCGAAATCAACAAAACCAGGAACGGAAACTCCACCTATTCAAAACACACACTGTAATTGACATTGTTTCACCATTTTGTCTCGGTTTTTGTAGCCAAGTTGTGTGTCGTTGTGATGCTGTGAGTGATTTTAATAGACACTTTGAGATTTGTTTTTCAAATTTAAAGTGCATTATAAATAAAATATATTATTATATTTTAGTAGTAGTAGTAGTATTACCTGCTCGTCTTGTGACAATACTAAACTTTCAAACTTGATTTCAATAGTAAGGAATAGACTCAATACTTATTCCAATACCACGATTAAAAACTCTTTCTTTAAACAACAGAATGTGATTTTCAGCATTAAATGGTAGTGTTTCTTTTCTTTTCCCATGTGGTCTTATACCTGTGTACTCCCTCAGTGCTCCTGTAGGTTCCACAGTGCTCCATGGGCATATACTAGTCTATGTGCTCTTATACTTGTTCTGATACAGCTCAACATCATTCTAAAGACATTCAGAAAAGCTTCATCATTGTCCTGTGACATTTTTAGTATTAATACCTAAAGTATCAAGTATATTACTATCTATTTTTGAGACTAGTTTTGGTATCAATTAGTATCTGAATATGGATAATTTTAACAACCTTATTACCTGCTCCCCCATCCTCACGGTCAGTGCGTGGGCTTCCATGTGATGAATGGGGATGAACGGTTTCCTGTGCAGCTTCACAAACTTAAGACTAAACTCCAGTCCGATCCCCAGACTCAGGGCCAGTCCGGGTTTTACTGTTGTGGCCACGGCTGAGAGCTGGCGAGGAGAGACACCGCCGAGCGCCAAAGCTTCATTCACCACACGCTCAATGTGCTCCCGGTGCAACTGCTGAGCAACTGTGGGGATGATGCCTCCAGTTCTGAAAATATGCAAATAAAAACATGTTGTGGTCGAGTGGTTATGCTGGCGCCCCCTTCCTGTGAGGAGGTTGTGGTTATACTTGTGATCTCTCTGAATGAAGTGTCCTCGCTGTCATTGTAGCATACTATACACAGTAGAATAGTCAGCATATTAGGGTTGTGTTTTTCTCTCAAATAGACAACACTGTTCCAACTTGTGATGTCATGTGGTAATCCAGGAAGTGCTCCACTGTGTTTTTAAACTCCATATACCTTCACTAGAATCATTTTGATGATTTCAGGCCTGGAATTGGCTATCGCTACTGAACTAAAGGTAAAAGAAGCTGTTCACTTGAAAACTACCACTACATGACATCACAAGGTGGAATAGATCATTTTTAACTTTGGGGATGTAGTTTGTATTATACTGTTTGGCTTTCATGAAAATAATGTATAACGCAAATTCAATTTATCTGATAAATCTTTTGATCCTGACATTTAAATTCCACATTCACAGTAAATTTTCAGGTAAGAAGCTGCTTCACTGCTTTTCACAATAATTTAAAACAGTACATTCTTTCAGTTGAAGTGTCTGAAAATAAAAAGGCACAAAAAAACTATAGAGATCTGCAATGCATTGAATGTACTCACATGGGCGGCAGCAGCTCGGTTCGTAAGAGCTGGTAAGTGTACTTTATTGTCAGTTCACTATTTAACAGACATTACACAGACGACTGAAATTGCGTTTCACCAGACACTAAATGTGCAATTTAACTAAACACACACACACACACACACGTGCACATACACACAGTTACACTCAAGGACATGAAGTGCACACAGGCATCAACAATAAATAGGCATAAGACACACAGGTAAACATATACGCTTCCAACAAGAAGGAACGTTTGAGGTAGAATGTAATGTGAAATATGTAAGGTGCAAAAGTGAAGGTGCAATTTGTAAAGTGCAAGAGTGCTGAAAGCTGCATGGGCATCAGTGTGTGTGAGATTTTTTTTTGGATGTCATTAACAACAACAGAATGTTCATGGAATTTTCTTCACTGTGATGATTAGCCTGATGGTTTGTGGAAAGAAGCTGTTTCTGAGTCTGTTTGTGTGGCACCTCATGCTGCAGTAGTGCTTCCCAGATGGTAGGAGGAGAACAGTTTGTGTGCTGGGTGGGTAATGTCCTTGATGATATTGATGGCTCTCTTGGAGCAGCGTGATGTATAAGTCCTGAACGGCTGGTAGGGGTGAGGTGATGATCTTTTCTACAGTCCTCACCACCCTCTGTAGAGCCTTCTTGTCCACAGCTGAGCAGCTGCCGTGCCAGACAGAGAGGCTGCTGGTGAGGATGCTCTACTCCTGTAGAAGGTGGTGAGTGCAGAAGTGGGGAGGTTCGCTCTCCTCATCCAGCGCAGGAAGTATAGGCGTGTCTGTGCTTTTTTGACCAGGGAGGTGGTGTTTGTGGTCCATGTGAGACTTTGTGCTTTTCACAGACTCCACAGCACTGCCTTTGATTGTGAGTGGGGTGTGTGTCGGGTGTTAATTTCTAAAGTCCACAGTTATTTCTTTTGTTTTGTTGACATTGAGCCACTGTTGTGTCATCAGCGAATTTGATGATGTGATTCAATGTGAATCTGGCACAGCAGCCGTGGGTCATCAGTGTGAACAGCAGTGGAGACAGCACACATCCCTGGGGGCCCCGGTGTTAATGATGGTGGTCTCTGAGGAGTTTTTACCGACTCTTACTGTCTGTGGTCTGTTAGTGAGAAAGTCCAGTATCCAGTTGCATAATGAAGTGCTGATGCCTGTTGTACTCAGTTTGGTCACGAGGTGTTGTGGGATGACCGTGAGCTGAAGTCAATGAACAGCATCCGTACGTGAGTTTTTGTTTTCCAGGCATAGGTGGAGTGCTGTTGCTATGGCGTCATCAGTGGAGCACAAACTGGTATGGGTCCAGAGTAGTGGGAAGACTGGATGTTATGTGAGCCTCAGCTCAAACATGTGTGAATGAAACAAAACACAACTGCAGGTCTGTTTTTGATGAGGTAGCAGCATTATAACATGGCTTAAATCAATCAATCAATCAAACAATATTTATAAGGCGCTTAAAGATCACAAGAGTCCATTTTGTGTAATATAGGACCTTTAAGTGACATTTAAACTCCCAAAATTGCAGAAATGAACTCGATGCTATGTGTATTTCAGACTTCAACAATCAAGTAACTGACCTGAGATGAACGTCCTTCTGTGAGTGCAGGGACTCCCCGAGCACAGTCCCGCGGAGGTCCAGGACCGCAGCTCCGGTGTCATCGCAGCTCGTCTCGATCCCCAGAACCAGAGAAGAGACTTCGGAACGGCTCTGCCTGCGCACACAGCCGCGTCCGAACACTCCGGCCCGGCGAAAGGTGGACCGAAACATGACTAAACCTCTGCTAAATAGGTGTTTGACAAGTGTTTTTCAGTGTAAATGCTCGAAAAGTTGAGTAAATAAATCCGTGCATGCTTTCTGTTTTTCGGTGTTACATAAAAATAAACCCGAGCTGGAACTATTAATCACATTGGTTCTACAAGCGATCATACACAATAATAATAGATCTTGTGCAGCTTGGATAATTATCTATTTAAAGTCTGCGTATTAAAAAAAATAAAAATAATAATGGCGAATATTTTTAGTCTGGAGGTTCAAAATGTTACACTCTTAGACGGACATTTTACACCGTTGCACCAAAGCGGAAGCAGATCTCATGTCGTGGAGTTTGGGAAGATTTACTCCGTTTCGGTTTTATCATTAAAAAACGTCGAAAGAACAATAGGTAAATGAATACTCGGACTCTTTACATTATTTACTCATTGTGTGCATTCATGTCATGCATTTGGGTGAATTTATACTTCTCAAAACGTGTTAAAATACGGGAATTCAAAGCTGTCCCAAGATCAAAAAAATAATATTCTGTATTCGAACCTTCGTGGGTAAAACTGCATCATCTGCCTGTTTGGGTCTGGATCTGCCCAGATATTTGCCCATTGTCTTCTCTAAAATTGATCTTTTTGAAATTTAAATGTTACATTTTTTGTAATGTGTTGAGATTGTGATTTGGTTTTATGTTATGATTATTATTAAGACCGATGTGAAGAGCTAAACTCTTCAGTTCTTTATCCATTTCAGAACGACATGAGAGCTTTAAACCATAGATACACGATAGACTTGTGCGTTAAAACATGTTAGAATGCTGCTACCTCCTCCAAAATGCTCTGTTCCGTCTTGTGATGTCATGAAGTGGTAGTTTTCAAGTTTATTTTATTTATTTATTTACTTGTTTATTTGAAGGACAATGTGCAGGTACATTAAAAAGATGGCTGCACCAGATTTAGCAGAATGCTAAAGTTAACAGTTACACCAGTGTTTCCCAACCAGAGGTACAAGTACCCCTAAGGGTACGGGAGCACACTGCAGGGGGTACTTGGCAGTGTCACTGCTAGGAGCAGGGGGAGATTTTTTTCAATTTTTTATTCCTAATTTGAGTAAATTTGAGTTAAAGAAAAGAGAGAAAATGCCTGAGAATTAAATTTTCAAATTAAGGAGATGAAATAAAATGATTTTCATTTAATAATCTGTTGTGTCACGTTCTACTTTTGGAGAATTATCAACACGTATGAGTGAGGGGGACTCGAGGTGTGACAAAAAGGCTCAGGGGGTACACAAGACAAAAAAGATTGGGAAACACTGAGTTACATTATCTTTTATCCACTAGAGATGGGCAATTCCAGGGCTAAATGATCCAAATGATTTTAGTTAAGATGTATTGACTTAACACAGTGAAGCACTTCCTGATATGACATCACAAGATGGAACAGAGTTTTAACTCAAGTATGGAGGTTTTGTGCGTTAAACGTGTGAATGAAACAAAACACAACTCCAGGTCTGTCTGCGATGAGGAAACAACATTAGAACATTGATAAGGTTAAATAAGCCCTTTAAAAGACCGGATAAGATCAAAGTTCAGCTTTATTGTCAATTCTGCCATGTGTGTTCAACATAAAGTGAAACGAAATTTCATTTCTCTCTGGCCAGGCAGTGCAAAAAGACAGCGTACAAAATATAAGTATAAAGACAATATAAAAACTATGACAAAATCTAAAGCAGTGCAAAGAATAAATAAATACCTATTTACAGATGTCCAAATGTGCAGTGGAAGATGCAGCAATGAAAATGTACAGTAAAAACATTGTGCAGTAGGATGTGCATTGAAAATACAGATAAAATAAATGTGCAGCAGTCGTCCTTAGCAGCAGTATTTAAAGTGTCTCTTGTGTCTTATAGGGGTGTTATAGAGTTCATCTTCCTGACAGATTATATTTAGTTTAGGATATTTAGTTCTTTTCAGAGGACATTTTATTATCTAAATAATTGCACCAAGTGGAATTGCGATTTGAGTTAGATTCTAAGTAATAGTACAACCCCTCAGTTCATTCCCCAGCAGGAAGTGAAGACAAGGAACTCATTTGGCATTTTATCTTCCAGCGAACCCATGGACGAGACGCCATCTTGTATTTGTGAAGATCTGAAGAAGTTTATCACAACCTCTGCTCCTCCGGTGGTCTATTACATCCCCGATTTCATAACCGAGGAGGAGGAATCGTACCTGCTTCAACAAGTTTACAAATGTCCCAAAACAAAATGGACACAACTTTCGGGCAGGCGTCTTCAAAACTGGGGAGGACTTCCGCACCCAAAAGGAATGATCTCTGAGAAGATACCAGAATGGCTTCATACTTACTGCGAAAAAATCTCACATCTTGGTGCGTTTAGCGGCAACACGGCCAACCATATTTTGGTCAATGAGTACAAATCGGGAGAAGGAATAATGCCCCATGAAGACGGACCGCTCTACCACCCAACTGTGACGACGATAAGCTTGGGATCGCATACTTTACTTGACTTTTACAATCCAATAAGCAGCAGTTTACAAGAAGGGCAACCGCCGCAGACAGAAGAAAACCGCTACCTGTTTTCTTTGCTGGTTAGGCCGAGGAGTTTGTTGATTTTGCAAGAGGACATGTACAGATCACTGCTACACGGGATACAGGGATGCGAAGAGGACGTGCTGTCGGAGAAAGTGGTGAATTTGGCCGAAGCTGGAGGAGAAACAGGAGATATTTTGAGCCGAGGGACCAGAGTTTCGCTCACAATACGGCACGTGCCAAAAGTCATCAAGAACAAGCTTGTGTTCGGAAGAAAGTAACGTTCAGAAAAGTACAAATGTCTAGTAATATTTTGCGTGGTTAATGATGCTTTGCAGTGCCAACATAGACTGAACGCTCAAGAAAAAGACAAAATGGATTTAAACGGCACATTTTCATGGTCAGTACGAGCGTTCATGGCCCTGTTTACGTGAGCGTGGCTTAGGCTAGCTAGCTTGTGACTAAAATTATTTGAGAGGGATGCGTGAAAAGTCCCTCAGTCGTCCAGGTAGAATCCATGATCAAAGGAGAAGTTCAATTTGTCAACTGGACAAAGTTTGTTTGGTTGAAAACGTTTCGCCGCTCATCCGAGAGGCTTCGTCAGCTCTGACGAAGCCTCTCGGATGAGCGGCGAAACGTTTTCAGCCAAACAAACTTTGTCCAGTTGACAAATTGAACTTCTCCTTTGATTATTTGAGAGGGAGTTTAACAGCACAAACCACCTCATCTGTTGTAGTCCCAGTAAGTCAGATCTTTATGGTTAGATTGTGGTAAAAACAAAGCTCAGACTAAAGTCTTCACTTGAGTAACATAGCTTCAGACAGAGCGGTGCCTCCAGTTAGCATCAGCCCCCCCCCCCCAACTGCAAAGTATGAGTAGTGAGAAGGGACAATTTTACATTCTCACAACAGAAAAACGTGTGAAATCAATGATTACATTTTTGCATACCTTTTATTTGTAATGACCAGCTTGATTTAAAAATAAATCAAATAAACCTGAACCTGAACATAAAAATAATTAATTAAAAAACATTTTATAAAAAAGAAAAAAAATGTTACTTTGAATATTGCATTAAGTTAAAACCAGTGCAATATTAACTGTGTGTACCAAAATGTCATTGATTTAAGTCTTTTATACTTGTATAGATACACAAATATGGATGGCTGCAATCTAGATGCTTTTTTTACATTCCCTAAGCCTTTACTGCGTCTGGATTAAACTATTATTATTAAACTGAGCGGTTTATTGATGATAGAACTAGAAAAACACAGAAAAAATGCACTGTGAACCTTTTACCATTTGCATCAAGCTTTGGTGTTTCATTATTTGTGCTTGGAAATATGGAAATATGTCAGTTATATTCAATAAAGTTTTAAATTGTATGTGTGAGTCTGTTTTTATTTTTTTAAGCACACGTTTGTTAGAATAACCTCAGGAGTCTGTTGAATGAACCGGGGCTAAATCAAGAGGGCTCCATCAGACGCCTTCAGCGGAACTTAACAATCGTGACAAAGTACATTTATTTTTGTAAAAATTAATTTTTCCCCCACAGATAAGCATTCAAAAATGAATGAGAAATATGCCCCACAGGTCACAGAGCCCCAGAGCTGCTCATACTTATATCTAATACTCTTTACTGTCCTGTTTGTACAGTGATGTGTGACTTTACTCAATTTACTCAAGACTGAACAATCATTTAAAGCCACAGTGTGTAACTTTTCAGTCAAAAATCCATCTGTCCATATACTCTAATCATAAATATATTTTAGTTATAAGCTTTGGCCCTTATTAACATTGTTGCTAAGTAACATGGAGATCGACAGTGACCGTCCACCTCCTGGTTTCAAAACTACATTTCTCATTCTGAAAAATGTAAAAACTAATAAGTTTCAAAGCTCAGGCTAATCAACCCCCAAAAACTACAGATTTTTTAAAATATGAAATATAAATTAGCTGTGTTTTATGGAAAAGTAGCAATATCTTTTTTTTTTTTTTTTTACTGTTAATTGATATATTTCCATTTTAAACTTCTTCTTTTTTTCCCAGGGGGTTTGGAGCATGGAGCCTGAGAGGAAACGCTTCAAGATCTCACATTGTGACATAGATTCGTGGGAGGCTGTTCCCGTTCTGTCCGATGAACTTTCCCAAGACATCGAACTCATCGACGCCTTCGCTGCCCCGATTCTGGACAAAAAACAAACTTCGAAACTGGTCGTGGAACTGAACGCCCTGCAGCCGCTCACCAGCCTCCCTCATCTGAAGCGCGTCCGTCCCTGCAAAAACAAGGACTCGCCACACGCTCTGGAGATTCTCATTTGTTTGGTTGACAGCGCAAACAAACCGTGTAATTTCAACTATTCTAATTTAGGTCTCGGTGAACCTTTTGCGGTGAAAATTCCTTGCACGGCTCCTTTGACTCGGCCACAGTTTGAACAGGCGATCAAACACTGGCCGACATCTTTCCACGAGGACAAACTGGTGACTACAGCTTTGAGAGGCGAACTTTTCAACGCCAAACAAAAGATGAAAATGCAAGATTACATGACGCTAGCAGTCGATTCGGCGAAAGAGGGGAAAAAGCTGGGGATGAAAGCTATTGGAGCGGTCATCGTCGACCCAAAGTCTGATCAGATTATTGCCGTAAGTCACGATTGTAGCAAAGATCACCCGCTTCAACATGCCGTCATGGTTTGTATCGATTTAGTGGCGAAAAGTCAAGGCGGAGGTTGCTTTTCTTATGACAAATACGCAGGTTGCAAGTTCAATTCCCCAGATTTGGGAAACGGAGCGCCGCAGCCGTACATTTGTACAGGGTTTGATTTGTACGTGACGCAGGAGCCGTGCGTTCTGTGTGCCATGGCGTTGGTTCATTCCAGAATCGGACGGGTTTTCTTCGGGATAAGTTCAGAAGACGGAGCGATGGGGACAAAGTTTAAAATTCACACCCAAAAAGATCTGAATCACAGGTTTGAGGTTTTTAAAGGAGTCTTGGCTCAAATCTGTACAGAACTGGACTCAGAGGAAGCAGATGAGAAGAAATGTGCGATGTAATCTGGATTTAAAACTTTTATTTTTGGACAAATGTTTGAAAATACATGATGGATAATTGATACTTTGCAGTGACATCCTGCTGAGGGTGTTGTACATGTATCTCTATCGCTGGAATGTTTAGCGGTTACTATGGTGACACCAGGCCTGGACTGGTAATCGGGCACACTGGGCATTTTCCCGGTGGGCCGACAGTCCTAGGGGCCGATGCCCTTCTTTTCTTTTTCTTTTTTTACTTAGAGACCGGCCCACAATTTAGAACTGAACCAGGACTAAACCAGGACTAAACCAGGGTTGAACCAGGACTAAACCAGGACTAAACCAGGACTAAACCAGGACTAAACCAGGACTAAACCAGGACTAAATCAGGACTAAACCAGGACTAAATCAGGACTAAACCAGGACTAAACCAGGACTAAACCAGGGTTGAACCAGGACTAAACCAGGACTAAACCAGGACTAAATCAGGACTAAACCAGGACTAAATCAGGACTAAACCAGGACTAAATCAGGACTAAACCAGGACTAAACCAGGGTTGAACCAGGACTAAACCAGGACTAAACCAGGACTAAATCAGGACTAAACCAGGACTAAATCAGGATTGAACCAGGATTGAACCAGGACTAAACCAGGACTAAACCAGGACTAAATCAGGATGAACCAGGACTAAACCAGGACTAAACGAGGACTAAACCAGGACTAAATCAGGGTTGAACCAGGACTAAACCACGGCCTAAACCAGGACTAAATCATGGTGGACCAGGACTAAACCAGGACTAAACCAGGACTAAACCAGGACTAAATCAGGGTTCAACCAGGACTAAACCAGGACTAAACCAGGACTAAACCAGGACTAAACCAGGATTGAACCAGGACTAAACCGGGACTAAACCGGGACTAAACCAGGACTAAATCAGGGTTGAACCAGGACTAAACCAGGACTAAACCAGGACTAAACCAGGATGAACCAGGACTAAACCGGGACTAAACCGGGACTAAACCAGGACTAAAACAGGACTAAATCAGGGTTGAACCAGGACTAAACCAGGACTAAACCAGGACTAAACCGGGACTAAACCAGGACTAAACCAGGACTAAATCAGGGTTGAACCAGGACTAAACCAGGACTAAACCAGGACTAAATCAGGATGAACCAGGACTAAACCAGGACTAAACGAGGACTAAACCAGGACTAAACCGGGACTAAACCAGGACTAAACCAGGACTAAATCAGGGTTGAACCAGGTCTGAACCAGGACTAAATCAGGACTAATCAGGACTAAATCAGGACTAATCAGGTCTAAACCAGGACTAAATCAGGATGAACCAGGACTAAACCAGGACTAAACCAGGAGTAATTATGAGGGGCCGGTCTAAGCCAAAAATACCAGGGCGTTTTTTTTGTCCCAGTCCAGCCCTGGGTGACACAATGCCCACATTACATAACGTGTCTAATGGAGGGTCCATCTAATGCTTTTCTCCATGGAGATGTTATTGCTTGTCTGGAATGTTTCACAGTGTGGCATTTTCTATCTTCATGGAGACCAAACCAAACCAAGTTCCAGGTCAGATCTGTGGAGAGGCGACCCCGCTCACAGTCACAATGTTTGTTTTTCTAGGTATTTTTGAGCTATAAAACCACCTAATAAATGTAAAGTGGAGCTGTTTAATGTCATACTGTGGAACATTCCAGGCAGAGCGATGACATATCCACAGAAAAAAAGAAGGTGACGGACCCCCAACCAAAAAGTTACATCACATCACCATTAAGATTGTCTGAAAACAAAAAGTACAAAACCTGTGTCGAGAGCCTGTGATCCACACGAGCGCTCATAGTTCTGTGTTTAGGAGTTTGAGTTCCAATAAAAGGGCTGATTTTATATTTGAGAGTTTAACAAAACAAATGAGCTCACCTGTTGTAGTCAGCGTTTTCCTCACCCAACTGTGCTGAAATAAAACTCAGATTAAAGCCCAACACAACAGATTCTTACACAGTAGTGCTTTAAGTTAGCTTCACTGGTTTAGTCCTGGTTTAGTCCTGGTTTAGTCCTGGTTTAGTCCTGGTTTAGTCCTGGTTTAGGCCTGTTTTAGTCCTGGTTTAGGCCTGGTTTAGTCCTGGTTTAGGCCTGTTTTAGTCCTGTTTTAGTCCTGTTTTAGTCCTGTTTTAGTCCTGTTTTAGGCCTGGTTTAGTCCTGGTTTAGTCCTGGTTTAGTCCTGGTTTAGGCCTGTTTTAGTCCTGTTTTAGTCCTGGTTTAGTCCTGTTTTAGTCCTGGTTTAGGCCTGGTTTAGTCCTGTTTTAGTCCTGTTTTAGTCCTGGTTTAGTCCTGGTTTAGTCCTGGTTTAGGCCTGGTTTAGTCCTGGTTTAGTCCTGGTTTAGTCCTGGTTTAGTCCAGGTTTAGTCCTGGTTTAGTCCTGTTTTAGTCCTGGTTTAGTCCTGGTTTAGTCCAGGTTTAGTCCTGGTTTAGTCCTGGTTTAGTCCTGGTTTAGTCCTGTTTTAGTCCTGGTTTAGTCCAGGTTTAGTCCTGGTTTAGTCCTGGTTTAGTCCAGGTTTAGTCCTGGTTTAGGCCTGGTTTAGGCCTGGTTTAGTCCTGGTTTAGTCCTGGTTTAGTCCTGGTTTAGTCCTGGTTTAGTCCAGGTTTAGTCCAGGTTTAGTCCTGGTTTAGTCCTGTTTTAGTCCTGGTTTAGTCCAGGTTTAGTCCTGGTTTAGTCCTGGTTTAGTCCTGTTTTAGTCCTGGTTTAGTCCTGGTTTAGTCCAGGTTTAGGCCTGGTTTAGGCCTGGTTTAGGCCTGGTTTAGTCCTGGTTTAGTCCTGGTTTAGTCCTGGTTTAGTCCAGGTTTAGTCCTGGTTTAGTCCTGGTTTAGTCCTGTTTTAGTCCTGGTTTAGTCCAGGTTTAGTCCTGGTTTAGTCCTGGTTTAGGCCTGGTTTAGTCCTGGTTTAGTCCTGGTTTAGTCCTGTTTTAGTCCAGGTTTAGTCCAGGTTTAGTCCTGTTTTAGTCCTGTTTTAGTCCTGGTTTAGTCCTGGTTTAGGCCTGGTTTAGGCCTGGTTTAGTCCTGGTTTAGTCCTGGTTTAGGCCTGGTTTAGTCCTGGTTTAGTCCTGGTTTAGGCCTGGTTTAGTCCTGGTTTAGTCCAGGTTTAGTCCAGGTTTAGTCCTGGTTTAGTCCTGGTTTAGTCCTGTTTTAGTCCTGGTTTAGACCTGTTTTAGTCCTGGTTTAGACCTGGTTTAGTCCTGGTTTAGGCCTGGTTTAGTCCTGGTTTAGTCCTGGTTTAGTCCTGTTTTAGTCCTGGTTTAGTCCTGGTTTAGTCCTGGTTTAGTCCTGGTTTAGTCCTGTTTTAGTCCTGGTTTAGTCCTGTTTTAGTCCTGGTTTAGTCCTGGTTTAGGCCTGGTTTAGTCCTGGTTTAGTCCTGGTTTAGTCCTGTTTTAGTCCTGGTTTAGTCCTGGTTTAGTCCTGGTTTAGTCCTGGTTTAGGCCTGGTTTAGTCCTGGTTTAGTCCTGTTTTAGTCCTGGTTTAGTCCTGGTTTAGGCCTGGTTTAGTCCTGGTTTAGTCCTGGTTTAGTCCTGTTTTAGTCCTGGTTTAGACCTGGTTTAGGCCTGGTTTAGTCCTGGTTTAGTCCTGGTTTAGGCCTGTTTTAGTCCTGTTTTAGTCCTGGTTTAGTCCTGGTTTAGGCCTGGTTTAGTCCTGGTTTAGTCCTGGTTTAGTCCTGGTTTAGGCCTGGTTTAGTCCTGGTTTAGTCCTGGTTTAGGCCTGGTTTAGTCCTGGTTTAGTCCTGGTTTAGGCCTGGTTTAGTCCTGGTTTAGTCCTGGTTTAGGCCTGGTTTAGTCCTGGTTTAGTCCTGGTTTAGTCCTGTTTTAGTCCTGGTTTAGACCTGGTTTAGTCCTGGTTTAGTCCTGGTTTAGTCCTGGTTTAGGCCTGTTAGTAGGTCTAACACTAATTCCACGGGAGTAAAAGTTGTTTGGAGCAGAGTTCAGACTGTAAAGGATGATACTGGATCATTATTTGTATTAAAGTTGCACTATGTAACTTTTCAGGTGGGAGGATCGTCTCCTTGTACAGAACTGAAATATTCCACATGGGGAAATCCACTTTTGTATTTTTGGGCAAAAATAAGTAACACCTGTAATTTATCATTTTAGACGATTCTAGAAGATTTTTATTTCATGATTTGGTTTGTTGATTTTTTTGTTTGACTTTTTTTATAGTTTTAATACAATAACATTTGAAGTGATAAAACATTTTGTCGTAATGTCTGCCTTTTTCTTTTTCATACAGTAGTTCTTCTGATTTTAAACACTGCGAATGAGACGCCCTGAGGCACAACGATGGGCTCCACCACCTCATTTTTATCCACCATGGACTAAAACAGGACTAAAACAGGCCTAAACCAGGACTAAACCAGGACTAAACCAGGCCTAAACCAGGACTAAAACAGGACTAAAACAGGACTAAAACAGGACTAAACCAGGACTAAACCAGGACTAAACCAGGACTAAACCAGGACTAAACCTGGACTAAACCAGGACTAAACCTGGACTAAAACAGGACTAAACCAGGACTAAACCAGGACTAAACCAGGACTAAACCTGGACTAAACCAGGACTAAACCTGGACTAAAACAGGACTAAACCAGGACTAAACCAGGACTAAACCAGGACTAAACCAGTGAAGCTAACTTAAAGCACTACTGTGTAAGAATCTGTTGTGTTGGGCTTTAATCTGAGTTTTATTTCAGCACAGTTGGGTGAGGAAAAAGCTGACTACATGATGTAACTTTTTGGTTGGGGGTCCGTCACCTTCTTTTTTTCTGTGGATGTCATCGCTCTGCCTGGAATGTTCCACAGTATGACATTAAACAGCTCCACTTTACATTTATTAGGTGGTTTTATAGCTCAAAAATACCTAGAAAAACAAACATTGTGACTGTGAGCGGGGTCGCCTCTCCACAGATCTGACCTGGAACTTGGTTTGGTTTGGTCTCCATGAAGATAGAAAATGCCACACTGTGAAACATTCCAGACAAGCAATAACATCTCCATGGAGAAAAGCATTAGATGGACCCTCCATTAGACACGTTATGTAATGTGGGCATTGTGTCACCCAGGGCTGGACTGGGACAAAAAAAACGCCCTGGTATTTTTGGCTTAGACCGGCCCCTCATAATTAGTCCTGGTTTAGTCCTGGTTCAACCCTGATTTAGTCCTGGTTTAGACCTGATTAGTCCTGGTTTAGTCCTGGTTTAGTCCTGATTTAGTCCTGGTTTAGTCCTGATTTAGTCCTGATTTAGTCCTGGTTCATCCTGATTTAGTCCTGGTTTAGTTCTGGTTTAGTCCTGGTTTAGTCCTGGTTTAGACCTGGTTTAGTCCTGATTTAGTCCTGATTTAGTCCTGGTTCAACCCTGATTTAGTCCTGGTTTAGTCCTGATTTAGTCCTGATTTAGTCCTGGTTTAGTCCTGGTTTAGTCCTGGTTTAGTCCTGGTTTAGTCCTGATTTAGTCCTGGTTTAGTCCTGGTTCAACCCTGATTTAGTCCTGGTTTAGTCCTGGTTTAGTCCTGATTTAGTCCTGGTTTAGTCCTGGTTTAGTCCTGGTTTAGTCCTGGTTTAGTCCTGGTTTAGTCCTGGTTCAACCCTGATTTAGTCCTGGTTTAGTCCTGGTTCAATCCTGGTTTAGTCCTGGTTCAATCCTGATTTAGTCCTGGTTTAGTCCTGATTTAGTCCTGGTTTAGTCCTGGTTCATCCTGATTTAGTCCTGGTTTAGTCCTGGTTTAGTCCTGTTTTAGTCCTGGTTTAGGCCTGGTTTAGTCCTGTTTTAGTCCTGGTTTAGTCCTGGTTTAGTCCTGGTTTAGGCCTGGTTTAGTCCTGGTTTAGTCCTGGTTTAGTCCTGGTTTAGTCCTGGTTTAGTCCAGGTTTAGTCCTGGTTTAGTCCTGGTTTAGTCCTGGTTTAGGCCTGGTTTAGGCCTGGTTTAGTCCTGGTTTAGTCCTGGTTTAGGCCTGGTTTAGTCCTGGTTTAGTCCAGGTTTAGTCCTGGTTTAGTCCTGTTTTAGTCCTGGTTTAGTCCAGGTTTAGTCCTGGTTTAGTCCTGGTTTAGTCCTGTTTTAGTCCTGGTTTAGTCCTGGTTTAGTCCAGGTTTAGTCCTGGTTTAGGCCTGGTTTAGGCCTGGTTTAGGCCTGGTTTAGTCCTGGTTTAGTCCTGGTTTAGTCCAGGTTTAGTCCTGGTTTAGTCCTGTTTTAGTCCTGGTTTAGTCCAGGTTTAGTCCTGGTTTAGTCCTGGTTTAGGCCTGGTTTAGTCCTGGTTTAGTCCTGGTTTAGTCCTGTTTTAGTCCAGGTTTAGTCCAGGTTTAGTCCTGTTTTAGTCCTGGTTTAGTCCTGGTTTAGGCCTGGTTTAGGCCTGGTTTAGTCCTGGTTTAGGCCTGGTTTAGTCCTGGTTTAGGCCTGGTTTAGGCCTGGTTTAGTCCTGGTTTAGTCCAGGTTTAGTCCTGGTTTAGTCCTGGTTTAGTCCTGGTTTAGTCCTGTTTTAGTCCTGGTTTAGACCTGTTTTAGTCCTGGTTTAGACCTGGTTTAGTCCTGGTTTAGGCCTGGTTTAGTCCTGGTTTAGTCCTGGTTTAGTCCTGTTTTAGTCCTGTTTTAGTCCTGGTTTAGTCCTGGTTTAGTCCTGGTTTAGTCCTGTTTTAGTCCTGGTTTAGTCCTGTTTTAGTCCTGGTTTAGTCCTGGTTTAGTCCTGGTTTAGTCCTGGTTTAGTCCTGGTTTAGTCCTGTTTTAGTCCTGGTTTAGTCCTGTTTTAGTCCTGGTTTAGTCCTGGTTTAGTCCTGGTTTAGTCCTGGTTTAGGCCTGGTTTAGTCCTGGTTTAGTCCTGGTTTAGGCCTGGTTTAGGCCTGGTTTAGGCCTGGTTTAGTCCTGGTTTAGTCCTGGTTTAGTCCTGTTTTAGTCCTGTTTTAGTCCTGGTTTAGTCCTGGTTTAGTCCTGGTTTAGTCCTGGTTTAGTCCTGTTTTAGTCCTGGTTTAGTCCTGGTTTAGTCCTGGTTTAGTCCTGTTTTAGTCCTGGTTTAGTCCTGGTTTAGTCCTGGTTTAGTCCTGGTTTAGTCCTGTTTTAGTCCTGGTTTAGTCCTGTTTTAGTCCTGGTTTAGGCCTGGTTTAGTCCTGGTTTAGTCCTGGTTTAGTCCTGGTTTAGTCCTGGTTTAGTCCTGGTTTAGTCCTGGTTTAGTCCTGGTTTAGTCCTGTTTTAGTCCTGGTTTAGGCCTGTTTTAGTCCTGTTTTAGTCCTGGTTTAGTCCTGGTTTAGGCCTGGTTTAGTCCTGGTTTAGTCCTGGTTTAGTCCTGGTTTAGTCCTGGTTTAGGCCTGGTTTAGTCCTGGTTTAGTCCTGGTTTAGTCCTGTTTTAGTCCTGGTTTAGACCTGGTTTAGGCCTGGTTTAGTCCTGGTTTAGTCCTGGTTTAGGCCTGTTAGTAGGTCTAACACTAATTCCACGGGAGTAAAAGTTGTTTGGAGCAGAGTTCAGACTGTAAAGGATGATACTGGATCATTATTTGTATTAAAGTTGCACTATGTAACTTTTCAGGTGGGAGGATCGTCTCCTTGTACAGAACTGAAATATTCCACATGGGGAAATCCACTTTTGTATTTTTGGGCAAAAATAAGTAACACCTGTAATTTAGCATTTTAGACGATTCTAGAAGATTTTTATTTCATGATTTGGTTTGTTGATTTTTTTGTTTGACTTTTTTTATAGTTTTAATACAATAACATTTGAAGTGATAAAACATTTTGTCGTAATGTCTGCCTTTTTCTTTTTCATACAGTAGTTCTTCTGATTTTAAACACTGCGAATGAGACGCCCTGAGGCACAACGATGGGCTCCACCACCTCATTTTTATCCACCATGGACTAAAACAGGACTAAAACAGGCCTAAACCAGGACTAAACCAGGACTAAACCAGGCCTAAACCAGGACTAAAACAGGACTAAAACAGGACTAAAACAGGACTAAACCAGGACTAAACCAGGACTAAACCAGGACTAAACCAGGACTAAAACAGGACTAAAACAGGACTAAACCAGGACTAAACCAGGACTAAACCAGGCCTAAACCAGGACTAAAACAGGACTAAAACAGGACTAAACCAGGACTAAACCTGGACTAAACCAGGACTAAACCAGGACTAAACCTGGACTAAAACAGGACTAAACCAGGACTAAACCAGGACTAAACCAGGACTAAACCAGTGAAGCTAACTTAAAGCACTACTGTGTAAGAATCTGTTGTGTTGGGCTTTAATCTGAGTTTTATTTCAGCACAGTTGGGTGAGGAAAAAGCTGACTACATGATGTAACTTTTTGGTTGGGGGTCCGTCACCTTCTTTTTTTCTGTGGATGTCATCGCTCTGCCTGGAATGTTCCACAGTATGACATTAAACAGCTCCACTTTACATTTATTAGGTGGTTTTATAGCTCAAAAATACCTAGAAAAACAAACATTGTGACTGTGAGCGGGGTCGCCTCTCCACAGATCTGACCTGGAACTTGGTTTGGTTTGGTCTCCATGAAGATAGAAACCAAATTTCTCCCGTGTGTCACTGTGTGTGAGACCAATAAAGGCTTAAGCCTAAACTTAATCTAGATCCTGTGTCAGGGTAGTTAAGGTGAGTAACAGCCCTCAGGACAAAAGTCTAAGCCTCTTTAACTCCACCCTGTTGTTTCAGTCGGTGATGAAATGGTCCATTACTTTAAAGTAGGGCTCTCAGTTTAACGCGTTAATTAGATTAATTAATTACACTGCTAATTAACGCGTTATAAAAATTAACGCAATTAATTATGAGCGCAATTCAATGCGCGCGCATTTTAAATTTGGCGTGTGGGGCCTTTGAACGGCGAGTTTATTTATAAAAATGTGACGGAGCAGATCCGTTTCTAAGCCCCCTGTCCTGTCTCCGCGGAGAGCACGTGAAGACGCCGGGGAGAGCACGTGAAGACGCCGCGGAGAGCACGTGAAGACGCCGGGGAGAGCACGTGAAGACGCGCGCGTCCGTTTCCGTATCTGCTGCGCTCCGCGCGCTGAACCCTTTTCAATCACTTCTCCAGCGTGTTCTGCCGTGACTAAGGGTGCACACTTAAGAAGCGTTAGTTTTGCCCATCCAAATCACGCTAAACCCGATCATTTACTCACCCCGCGGTGCCGCCGCCTCCTCCCTCCTCCTCCGTGCGATGGTTCGGACACAATCCCGCCGGTAATCCAGTTTCGCGGGTTCCGGGGGTCAGGTGAGCCATGAGTAATTTACATGGACAATTATTTGTATTCTCTGTATATTTGAAGCTGTGTATATTATTTATTGACATTGCATGAAAGCTACTGTACGTGCTCACGTACACCAGAAATATTCACCATTTAATAGGCTAGTGGAATGGTGTAAATGAGCTTTCGAATGAATGTTACGTAATGTGGGAGGTGAATGGGGGTGTACAGCAGTCTTGTCTTGGTTACACTGGAGGTAACGTGCACTGAAAGAGTGAAAGACTTAAAGGGGAAATCTGCATTCTTTTCACTGTACCACTATAAATCACACGTTTGACACCTTTTTTGCACTGTGGGAAAGCACAATAAACCACCTAAAAAAATTATTTTAAAAAATGCGATTAATTAGATTAATTAATTACAAACCCTGTAATTAATTAGATTAATTTTTTTAATCACCTGACAGCACTAGTTTAAAGTATTTCTTCTGGAAGATATTCACCCACATTTGGTATCAAAGTCTGTAGCATGGGCATTTCGAGCGTGGCCCCCAAACGAGAGCAGCTTGAGCCATCAGCAACTACAGACTTTTATGACCAAATGAAACGTCTTCTGGGCTATTGTGATTTAAAAAAAGAATGAATTATCACCAGTGATTTTAATATTAACTGGGATGAGAAAAAAGGGAGAAAAAATCTTAAACAGATAATGGATCATCTTAATTTTAAACAAATCATCAATAGACCCACCAGAGTTATAGACCTACTGTTTACACACTATCCTGACAGGATTATTATCATCTATAATCTAATCACAGGAATGTCTGATCATAATATCATTTTGTCCTCACGAAAATGATCCAAAGTGAGATTTCAAAATCTCTATACAGCTAAAAGTCATGATTTTATACCTGCAAATCAAATACTAAATCTTGAGGTCGTTTAAAGACACTGGAGTGATTCTAAACAGACAAAATGTAGAAAATGAGTGCTGTGCTGTCCAGCCCCAGCGCCTTGCCAGAGTTAAGAGCCAGATAACTCCTCTCCAATAAACCACACAGACAAGAAGTTTTCCGTTCCCTTTCTTTCTTTATGGATCGTTGAAGTAGGGTAAAACTGAATGAAAATCACAAAATACAACTCATTTAGAATTGGCTAACAACTGGCTTGACTCATTACAAATAGTACAACATTGGCGGTAACATTTGGCAAATAAAATATATATTTAAAGAATACGTTTGTATTTTACATTCCGGTTAATAACACAATATCACAATTATATAAACTTACCGACGATGCCTTCAAAGCGATCTTGAAAACTTAAAGAACTAGAATTACAACGGTCTCCTTAACATAGCACGGAAAAGTGAGCATCCCGCTCTGTTCAACTCGTAGTCACACGTTGGTGACGTAAGCACGCAGCAAGTTATTCTTAAAACAATACCTGCCAGTCCCACAAGGTGGCAGTACAGACCACAATAACTTCAAACATTCAAATTTCATATTAGAAAACAGAAGAAGTGCATTAAACAGAACACTCCCCGCCTGATACCTGATGGGGTACACAGCTGTGATGATGGCGAGAGGCCAGTCGTTCCTCTTGCATTGAATGTCCTTGAGAAGCACTACGCTTCCCTCTGTGAGGTTTGGCTGGTCCGATGACCACTTCCTGCGGGGTTGCAGTGTAGTCAAGTACTGCTTGCGCCACCTGTCCCAGAATGTGTTAGACAGGCTTTGGACTCTGCGCCACTGTTGCTTGTATAAGTCCTTCTGGTCGAAATTCCCAGGCGGAGGTGGGCACGGGCCTACCTTCTGGGTCAGCAGTGATGCGGGTATGAGGATGAATGGATCTGTCAGGTCGGTGGACACAGGTACAAGTGGACGATTGTTCACAATGGCGGTGACCTCGGCTAAGAAGGTCGTGAGCACCTCGTGCGTGAGTTTGGCGGACCCCATTTGCATGAGCATGAAATCTAAGATGCGGCGTGTGACACCAATCATTCTTTCCCAAACACCTCCCATATGAGAGGAGTGTGGGGCGTTAAAAGTCCATGTGGTGCCCTGGTCAGAGAGAAATCTCTCTACTGCTTTCTCATCAGCATTAGAGGGGATTTCTAGGTCTGTGCAAGCCCCAATGAAATTTGTCCCCCTGTCAGAGCGCAAATGTTTCACTGGGCCCCGGATAGCCTGGAACCTTCTGAGTGCATTAATGAGGCTTGACGAGTCCATGGACTCGATAACTTCGATGTGTATGGCTCTGACAGATAAGCAAGTGAAGAGAACAGCCCACCTCTTACTTTCGGCGTATCCTCCCCTTGTGCGCCATGCAGCGACAGCCCATGGCCCGAACACATCCATCCCGACGTTGGTGAAGGGCGGTTCAGCTCTGTCTGGCGGCAGGTCAGCCATCTTTTGCACTTGACATTTTCCTCTAAGCTTGCGGCAGACAATGCATTCGAAGATCACTCTGTTGATGCATCTCTTGCCCCCCAGTATCCAGTAGCCTGCAGATTGGATAGCGCCCTCTGTAAAATGGCGCCCTTGATGATGTGCCTGTTCGTGAAAGTAGCGCACAATGAGGGTAGCTATATGGTGGCGCCCAGGCAAGATCAGAGGTCTCTTTTCATTAGACCCCAAGTCAGCAGCAGCAATGCGTCCCCCCACTCTCAGCAGGCCTTCTTGATCAAGAAAGGGGTCGAGGGACCAGAGTGGGCTGCTCTTTGGGATGTTCGCTTCAGATGTGACACACTGCAGTTCTTTCTCAAAGGCTTCCTGTTGTACGGCCCTAATGATGTCCGCTGCACTCTGATTAAGAACATTCACTGCCACAGGTGAGCCACAAAGATGCCATTTCTGACACTGTCCTTCATTGCTGTCTCTTTTGAAACACTGAATGATGTGGATTAGTGCCCCAATGGCTCTTGTGAGCGAACTCCAGCGTGAGAAGCAGCTGAACCGCTGCGAGCCAAGGTGAGGGAGCACTGTGGTTGAGAGTGTGGTCACTTGTGGCCTGATTTCAGGATCGTGTTCTGGGTCTAAGAGTTCAAAAGTCCGTTCAGCAGGTGTGTCGTCACAAAAAGGCTGGCCCAGTGAACCACATAGTGTCTCTCAGCCGGCCTGCCGAGATTGACCGTGTGGCAATGTCTGCAGGATTGTGTTCCCTGTGTACGTACCTCCACTGTTGTGGTAGGGTGCTTCGTCTGATCTGCGGGACTCGGTTGCTGACGTACACGTAGAACCTCCTTTTCTCATTTGAGATGTACCCGAGTACAATCCTGCTGTCTGTATAGAATGTGACTGCATCAAACGAGATGTCGATTTCAGACATGATTGTTTCGGCCAGGTTCACTGCCATGACTGCTCCGCATAGCTCTAAGCGGGGTATGGTGTGTTCCGGGCGAGGTGCGAGTCTCACCTTGCTTGAAATCAGTCCTGTGCGGCATCGGCCATCTGCCTCTACAGTTTTTAGGTATGCAACTGCAGCGACTGCCTTTTCAGATGCGTCCGAAAAGACGCAAAGCTCCACTCGTTCGGCTGTGGACATGGACACACAAGTGTAGGCTCTGGGGATTCTTAGTCTTTGTAGTTCTTGAAGAGAATCTCTCCAGCCGTCCCACAGCTTCTCCTTTTCAGTGGGCAGTGGGGCGTCCCAGTCAGGTGAGTCAGTGGTGAGTTCACGTAGGAGTGCCTTTCCTTGAATTGTCACTGGAGAGACAAATCCAAGGGGGTCGTACAGGCTGTTCACTGTAGAGAGGACTCCACGTCGAGTAAATGGCTTTCTCTCGTCCTCCACACGGTAAGTGAAGCAGTCTGATTCCAGGTCCCAGTGTAGTCCGAGGCTCCTCTGCACTGGTAGGTCATCAGCAGCCAGGTCGAGGTCTTTTAGATCTGTGGCCCGATCCTCGCATGGAAAGGCCTCCATGACCTCTTTGCTGTTCGAGGCCAACTTGTGTAGTCTGAGATTAGAGCAGGCCAGCATTCTCTGTGTTCTTTTGAGCAGACTGATCACTTTATCGGCTGTAGGAAGGGACTTTAGCCTGTCATCTACATAAAAATCTCTGCTTACGAACTGCTGTGCATCATCTCCATACTTGCTCTGGCCTTCCTGAGCTGCGCGTCTGAGGCACTAAATGGCCACGGCAGGGGAGGGACTGTTTCCAAACACATGTACGTTCATGTGGTATTCTGTAATCTCTTTGTCTGGGTCATTGTCTGCGAACCAGAGGAACCTGAGGAAGTTTTGATGCTCAGGCTTGACCTTGAAACAGTGGAACATTTGTTGTATGTCCACGGAGAAGGCAATTTGTTCTTTCCTGAAACGGAGAAGGACGCCGATGAGGCTATTGTTCAGGTCTGGTCTGGTTAAGAGCATTTGGTTCAGAGACAGTCCTTTGTGCTGTGCACTAGAGTCGAACACTACTCTTATTTGTGAGGGCTTTTTTGGATGATAAACCCCGAAGCACGGGAGGTACCAGTGCTCCTCGCCAGGTTTCAGTGGGGGAGCCAATTCAGCGTGTCCATTCTGTAGTATTTTCTTCATGAATGCGACAAATTGTTCTTTCATTTCAGGTTTTCTTTGAAAAGAGCGCTGAAGCGAGTTGAGGCGGTCTTGTGCTTGAGCACGATTGTCAGGCAGCTGCGGTCGCTGCACTCTGAAGGGCAGGGGAGCCACCCAGCTGTTTCCCTTGTCCTTGTAGACTCCCTGGTCCATGATGCTCAGGAACTGCAAGTCCTCTATGGAGGGGGCCTCGGCCTCATCGTCCTTGGTTGTCTGAAACTCGTCACTGTCTAAAGCTCCCTGCGTGGCCCTAGTGTGACTGCTCCCGTGCAGGAGGGAGTGTGAGGGGGGTTCAGTGTCGCTGTATCTCTCCTTTACCGTGAAGCTGTTCGGACATGGCTGAAAGAGAGAGGGGCGCCCGTTTCTCAGCACATTCATGTAGTAAGAATGGACAAGAGGGGGCTTGTGCATGTCTCCTATGCACACATCACCCACGATCACCCAGCCCAGGTCCAGCTTTTGGGCGTAGGGTGCGTTATGTGGGCCGTTTACTTGTCTTCGTACCTTGTGGGCTCTGATTACATCTCGGCCTAAGAGGAGCAAGATGTGTGCCTGTGGATCGAGGTTTGGGATGTGTTTCGATAGGTGTTTCAAGTGATCGTGGCTGGAGGCAACCTCCGGTGTGGGAATCTCTGTGCGATTGTTTGGGATTTCATTACATTCTATCAGTGGTGGCAGTGAGAGAGCCACGCTGCCATCTAGTGGTTCTACGACAAAGTCGCGTGCTTGTCTGCCTTCAGTCTCTATCGTTCCTGCACATGTTTTCAGGGAGTACGGAGAGGGCTGCCCTGAGACAATGAAAACAGTGAAGAACTCAGACCGCACCAGCGAACGGTTACTTTGTTCATCCAATATGGCATACATGCGGACTGCGGCATCTGGGTGAGTGGCAGGGTATACCTTCACTAGGCATATTTTCGAACAGGAGCACCCTGAGATCCCTTCCCCACATACCTTGGTGCACGAAGCTGAGACGGCTGTCTCCCCGCCATTCTCCGGTGCAGGGTCCGCAGGGCTGTTGGCTTTCGGAGCTGGGCCAGGGTGTAGCGCTGCGATGTGCATGCTGCTTCCACACTCTGTGCAGCTCGCCTCATCTTTACAGTTCTTTGCCAAGTGTATGGCCTTGCAGCATTTGTAGCACACTCCATATTTTTTCAAGAGTGCCTTTCTCTCCTCTATAGGCTTGTCTCTGAACCTGCGGCACTTGTGTAGCGGGTGGGGCTTGTTGTGCAGCAGGCAATGTTTGGCTGGGTCCACTCTACCGGCAGGCTTGTCTGTAGTGGGGGACTCAATAAAGGACGTGAGTGTGTCACTAGGGGTCACTGCAGTCTTGAGAACGGCTACTGCTCTCTTAGCCTCCAACTTAGGTGCAGGCTTGCCATGGCCAGGCTGTTCATTGTTGGGGGCAGCCAGCAAGAAGCTGGGGTCGTTGCGCATTCTCGCCTGCTGACACACAAAGTGGGCAAAGAAGCTAAATGGGGGATAGGGGGCCCTGACTTGCTCCTTGTAGTTGAAACCTTGTGTGAGCCACCTTTCTTGCAAGTAAAATGGCAGTTTCTGCACAATTGGGCTAACTCCACGGGGCGTGTCTAGATAGCTAAGGCCAAACAGTTCCCCATCATCTTTGGCGGCCTGTATTTCCATCAGTAGGTCGCTCAGTTCTCTGAGTTTTCACCCATCTTTGTTCTGTATTTTGGGAAAGTCCTCTAATCTCTTAAGCAGAGAGCTCTCCATCACCTCTGGCGCGCCATAGTATTCATATAGGCGATCCCATACAGCCTTAAGCCCAGACTCTGGATAATTCACATACACAGTTCTTATGCGCCTAGCATGTTCAGCCGAGTCTTTGCCTAACCATTTCACCAGTAGGTCCAGCTGCTCGCTAGCTGACAGGTTAAGGTCTCTAATAGAGTTCATGAAGGAAGCTCTCAGGGCAGTCGTTGAATTGCGTAAGCCCAGTGGAAATGAGCTCAGGTCTGGCCTCAAATCCGACATTCCACTATTTTCATTAAACTGAGTGTACACAGGGTCGTGGTGCTGGTGGGCAGCGCTTGCATGTGAGGAGGGATTGCCTACTGATTTGCGTGCAGGGTTCTGCTGTGGGGGCAGTCTATTTGGGCCTACAGTGTGGTAAGAAGCGACAGTATGTGCATATTCAGGAGCCTGAACGTCTAGGATGCTCATGGGAGCACTGCCTGTTTGCACCGCTGGAGTGTTCTTAATCACCCCTTCAACGTAGTCATTGGTGCGAGCTCGTGAGTCATCAGCCGGGACATCAATGTCGCTGAAATATTCACATTCCTGTTTCACTGCTGCTTCTAATACATCTGCTTTGGCTGCTGTAGCTGCAGCTCGTTTTTCAAGTCGAACTTTATCCAACGTAATTTCCAAACGCTTATTTTCCAATTCTAATTCTGCTTGTTTTAATTTCAGTTCGTTCTCTTGCGCAGCGAATGCTGCTTCAGTCTTTGCCGCCTCTGCCTCTGCGCGAGCGGTGGCAATAGCAAGTTTGCTAGCAGAGGAACTTGAAGTCTTTTTCGACGAACAAGAGGCATTAGATCTTGTTTTCACAGATCCGGAGTTCGAAGCATGTACAGACATCCTAACTTTGTTCTCGTTGTGCTTACTTGAGACGTTGTGCCGTTGTGATTCCGTCGGATGCGTACGTGTAGGTCCCACGAAGTCCTTTGTTCTTCCAAGCGCGAAGATTAGCCCGCCGAAGACGTCGTTTTACTGTGCTGTCCAGCCCCAGCGCCTTGCCAGAGTTAACAGCCAGATAACTCCTCTCCAATAAACCAAACAGACAAGAAGTTTTCCGTTCCCTTTCTTTCTTTATGGATCGTTGAAGTAGGGTAAAACTGAATGAAAATCACAAAATACAACTCATTTAGAATTGGCTAACAACTGGCTTGACTCAAAAGCCTTGGATAGACACTGAGTGTATAAAAATAATGAAAGAAAGAGACATATTGCTGAAAAAAGCATTGACACATTCACTGTAACTAGAAATAAAGTATTAAGCAAAATACACAAAGCCAAAGCAATTTTTTTCATAAAAGTGATCAATGAAGCAAAAGGAAATAACAAAGTTATTTGGAAAAATATGAATAAACTAACTGGCAAACAACATGAAAATGAGAATCGTAATATTGGAATTAAAATAAACAACATCCTTGTACAAAATTCTCTTACTATTGCGACCAAAATGAATCATTATTTATTAAATCTGTACATGAAATAACTCAGAAATAAATATGCACCAACAGAAAGTCATAAATATCTGTGAGTTCTAGTGAATTTAAGATGTGATGAGATGTGCTTCACATGATTCATTCTCTTAATTCCTCCAAGGCAAAAGAAACCTGGACCAGATACACACTTTATAAACCTGCACAAACATGTGTTTGTTACACCAGTTAAACATCTGAAGAGTTCTGCAGAAACACATGGTCACAACATTCAAATCAGTTGAATCACTTTACAAACAAACATTCTCAGTTCACCACTGCACAAGTTTAGACAAGTACAACTTGCTTAATTTGAGTAATTTTGTTCATTTCAAATATGGATGTTTTGTATATAAAGTTTTGCATGGGCTCCTCCTCTGTTATGGGATTTTATTAAAACAAAGACTGTCAGTGGGAACTAGGGCCATGGCCCGGGGGAACTGTCTCAGTCAGAGAGACTAAGTTCTGGAACTCTCTCCCATCATCAATAAGAGAGACTCCAACACTGGACACTTTAAATCACACCTGAAACAGCGGCTAAAGGAAAACCAGACTTGTGACACTTTTAGTGTCTGTTGCTATTGTCACTTGTCGTTGTTTTTGTTGTTTTGTCTGTGGTGTCACCTGCCCAGGGACTACAGATGGAAATAATCTGTGTGTATTTACACTGCAATGTCCTTAAACTCCTCCTTGAGCCGCCACCTTAACGTGGTGGAGGGGTTTGAGTGCCCGAATGATCCCGGGAGCTATGTTGTCGGGGGCTTTATGTCACCCAAGGACACGCTGGAGGGACTATGTCTCCCGGCTGGCCTGAGAACGCCTCGGGCTCCCCCCGGAGGAGCTGGAGGAAGTGTCCGGAGTGAAGGAAGTCTGGGAGTCCCTGCTTAGACTGTTGCCCCCGTGACCCGGCCCTGGATAAGCAGAAGAAAATGGATGGATGTCCTTAAACTGCCCAGACATGGGATCTGCACAGTTCCCTTGGGCTAGACCAAGATTAGTGCTAGTTTAGACCTGGTTTAGTCTTGGCTTTGACTTGGTTCAGATCTAGGCCTGGACTGGCCATCTGGCATACCGGGCATTTTCCCGGTGGGCAGACAGTCCTTGGGGGCCGGTACCGGTGCTGTTTTCTTTTTTTTTAAATTTAGAGCCCGGCAGGGCTGGACTGGGACAAAAAAACGGCCCTGGCATTTTTGGCTCAGAACGGCCCCTCATAATTAGCGGAGCACAACGGAGTAATTTATGTTTGTGTTCCCCAAAGTAATGTATTTTACTATTGTTACGTCTTGGCCGAGGGGAAACACCTTCTTCATTACAGGGTTTGTAGCATCTCGCTTTGGGTGGTGATTTAAAAATTCTTACATTCTATCAGGCTCTGGACGGGAAAAGTAGTCTACTCTCTCTTCTCTCTCCTCTACAGCCTGGCTCGACCAGACAGGAAGTTATTTTTATCACTTTTTATCACTTTATTAAGTGATAAATAGAAAACCAAAATTAAAAATAAAAATATTGGGAACTACCTGGAAAAACTATCTAAACCATCAAAACATTTAGTATCTTTAGGTTACATTTTTACTTTTGATAATGATCAGATAAATCTCATACTAAGGCAGCACAAGGCAAGATGTCTGAGCAGAAGTAACGATGCTCTTAAATCGGCCTATTCAATATATGATGTGTGTGTAATTTGTTGTTTATTAAAAAAAGTCTGACCAATGTGGATGCCCCCAGTGGAGTCAGTGTGGAAACATTTACATGATTAAAATGTTTCTTGTTAACCTAAAGTGAATTCTTAGACTTTATTGATCCACAAGGGAAATTGTTTTGGGTACAGTCGCTCACTCATCAAATATAATATATGATATATGATATAAAACAGAGAGTAAAAGAACAAAAAGAAAAATAGATGGAAAAGCAACCAAAGAGCAATAGACCTGTGTCAGATGAGACACAATTATATACATAAGATAATGATAATAAATATATACGTAAAATCAGATTTAAATAGAAAAGTAGTAGTCAAATATAAAATACAGTATCAAATATGATGTACACTACCAGCTGTATACAGTTGTAGGGAGTATTATCTATTCAATCAACATGGTTTGTTGTTCAGACGCGATGTAAATATAATCAAGCAAATGACCACTGTAGATTGCCATCTAAACATTTATTTTTTTAGCTGTCCACTAGCTCGTTAACTACGTGTCCAATCCATTTACTGTGTGCTGAAGTGGGCTAATATCATGAGGGAAACAATCAATGATTCAATGATTTAGGGTGACCTTGTTGTAAGTTGTAACCATGAACATGGATTCTTGTTAATATGAATTATGTTCTTAGTAGAGGCAAATAATCACTAGAGCTTTTACACATAGTCCGGGCTAGTACCCGACTGCAGATACTTCGAGCACTCAAACTTTAGAGCTAACTGACCGGCTACTGCATCACAACCACTTGCTACCACAGGATAGCAACATTCATTTATTATTCATGCCTTTTTTGCGACCACACCCCCAGGTGAAATTCGCCAGCACTTGGATTTCATCCTGTGGAAACGAAGCGTTTTTCCTCATTGAATCTACATTCACGTACATTTCATTGGATAAGATAACAGGAGAAGTTCAATTTGTCAACTGGACAAAGTTTGTTTGGTTGAAAACGTTTCGCCGCTCATCCGAGAGGCTTCGTCAGCTTCACATTTCATTGGATAGTGTGACTTCCACACCAATGGAATCAAATTGAGTATTGTTTGGCCAGTCTAACTGTTTACATTTTAGGGTGTTCTTAATGTACAGGAGGACTCCCCCACCATTGCCCCTCTTTCTGTCTTTTCTAAAGACTTGATATCCCGGCATATTTATTAAAGCTTCTGCAGATGTTTTAACCAAGATTCAGACATACCAAAACAGTCGATATTAGATTCGCATAAGAGATGTTCAACCTGTTCACGTTTGTAACATATACTTCTAACATTTAGATGTCCACATAATAATTCCTTTGGCTTGGCACTGGGGTCCCAGATAATTTTGGACTGGTTGAGTGTTTGAAAAAACTTGAACATGCGGTGTTTTTTAAAAACTGGGTTTCTGGGGTTTACCGTCGGCACGACCCCGCCTGGTGCCGCTGGTCTGCTGTCAGCCGCTGATGCAGAGGCTATAGCGCGCAGCTTTCCCACGGACTGCCGACGCAAGCTACTATCCGATGCGCCGCCACACACCCGCGGGCCCGGCCGTTCCCCGTGCAGCTCACCAACAGACCGCCCCGGTACTGCGCCATCCACAACATCGCCGTCGACAGCTCAGTCACGTTTGGCGACGGGCACAGAGTAAGCAGAGGAACACGGAGGAGTACCTAAAGAGCATACCTGTAAGGTAGGAGTGACGCGTGTCTCCTCCGCGAGTGGGTGAGCCTCTCCCGGCGTTTTGAAATGGTGTGGGCCCGGGCACGGTGGATGTCCCCGGATAACATCAAACATATGGCGATAATAAGTCCTGTTGTCAGTGCTGTTGATTGTGTTGCTGTTTTATTCCTCTTGTGCCTTGTGTTATATAGAGATGGATAGATGAAAGTCACGGCCAGTGTGTAGGATCCATAGCCGGTGCAGTCTTGCCTGGAAGAATCCATGACTCATCGCTGTACCAGCGGTGAGTCTGGTAACGCTTGATCCAGAATACGCTGCTGTTGCGCTTAGACAGACAGCTAAGTGAAGCAATCAGAGATTGCGCCATCTTGATTCAAAACTGAGGAGGAACTTCCGCTGCCTAAGAGTGACTTTGCGGGAAAAGGCGGGTGCACTGACGTCACCATCTTTGAACGAATCAGAATCGCGGAGTCCGTTTTTAACCGGAGGAGCGAGAGTGGAGCGAGGGTGTCCAAATGGTATCGCGCTGTATAGGAAATACAGAGAGATATCATTTGGCTGGCCAGGTAAGGTGCAGTCCGCTAATTCTCCGCGCCTCCTTTCTTGCGCGTTTCCTTGTTTGCCCGCTCATTCGCTCAACAGTATGATTAACTGGCGGGGCTCAGTGCAGAGAAAGGGGTGGGACCGCTCTCTATATCCTGATTGGTTTAGTCCACTGTCTATATTGAAGATGGACCAATGGGCCGCCTCCTTTAGATTGTGGGCCGGTGACCGGGCTCCAGACCTGGACTGGCCATCTGGCATACCGGGCATTTTCCCGGTGGGCCGACAGTCCTTGGGGGCCGGTACCGGTGCTGTTTTCTTTTTTTTAAACTTAAAGCCCGGTCACCGGCCCACAATTTAAAGGAGGCGGCCCATTGGTCCATCTTCAATATAGACAGTGGACTAAACCAATCAGGATATAGAGAGCGGTCCCACCCCTTTCTCTGCGCTGAGCCCCGCCAGTTAATCATACTGTTGAGCGAATGAGCGGGCAAACAAGGAAACGCGCAAGAAAGGAGGCGCGGAGAATTAGCGGACTGCACCTTACCTGGCCAGCCAAATGATATCTCTCTGTATTTCCTATACAGCGCGATACCATTTGGACACCCTCGCTCCACTCTCGCTCCTCCGGTTAAAAACGGACTCCGCGATTCTGATTCGTTCAAAGATGGTGACGTCAGTGCACCCGCCTTTTCCCGCAAAGTCACTCTTAGGCAGCGGAAGTTCCTCCTCAGTTTTGAATCAAGATGGCGCAATCTCTGATTGCTTCACTTAGCTGTCTGTCTAAGCGCAACAGCAGCGTATTCTGGATCAAGCGTTACCAGACTCACCGCTGGTACAGCGATGAGTCATGGATTCTTCCAGGCAAGACTGCACCGGCTATGGATCCTACACACTGGCCGTGACTTTCATCTATCCATCTCTATATAACACAAGGCACAAGAGGAATAAAACAGCAACACAATCAACAGCACTGACAACAGGACTTATTATCGCCATATGTTTGATGTTATCCGGGGACATCCACCCGTGCCCGGGCCCACACCATTTCAAAACGCCGGGAGAGGCTCACCCACTCGCGGAGGAGACACGCGTCACTCCTACCTTACAGGTATGCTCTTTAGGTACTCCTCCGTGTTCCTCTGCTTACTCTGTGCCCGTCGCCAAACGTGACTGAGCTGTCGACGGCGATGTTGTGGATGGCGCAGTACCGGGGCGGTCTGTTGGTGAGCTGCACGGGGAACGGCCGGGCCCGCGGGTGTGTGGCGGCGCATCGGATAGTAGCTTGCGTCGGCAGTCCGTGGGAAAGCTGCGCGCTATAGCCTCTGCATCAGCGGCTGACAGCAGACCAGCGGCACCAGGCGGGGTCGTGCCGACGGTAAACCCCAGAAACCCAGTTTTTAAAAAACACCGCATGTTCAAGTTTTTTCAAACACTCAACCAGTCCAAAATTATCTGGGACCCCAGTGCCAAGCCAAAGGAATTATTATGTGGACATCTAAATGTTAGAAGTATATGTTACAAACGTGAACAGGTTGAACATCTCTTATGCGAATCTAATATCGACTGTTTTGGTATGTCTGAATCTTGGTTAAAACATCTGCAGAAGCTTTAATAAATATGCCGGGATATCAAGTCTTTAGAAAAGACAGAAAGAGGGGCAATGGTGGGGGAGTCCTCCTGTACATTAAGAACACCCTAAAATGTAAACAGTTAGACTGGCCAAACAATACTCAATTTGATTCCATTGGTGTGGAAGTCACACTATCCAATGAAATGTGAAGCTGACGAAGCCTCTCGGATGAGCGGCGAAACGTTTTCAACCAAACAAACTTTGTCCAGTTGACAAATTGAACTTCTCCTGTTATCTTATCCAATGAAATGTACGTGAATGTAGATTCAATGAGGAAAAACGCTTCGTTTCCGCAGGATGAAATCCAAGTGCTGGCGAATTTCGCCTGGGGGTGTGGTCGCAAAAAAGGCATGAATAATACAGGGAGTCCTCGGGTTACGACGGTCTCGGGTTACGACGTTTCGTGGTTACGAACGCGCCCCCATTAAAAAAATATGTATATATTACGCGTCATTCCGTCTTACGCGGTTTAGCGTGGTAAGAGATGTAAACAAACGCGAACGGCGCGCGGCGCACGGCGGAAGAATACTCTCTGTTGTGGTTGTAGGGAGAAGAAGACAGCCTCGTGTGTGTGCCCAATGTGGGCGGAAGTACCTGATGTGGCCTCTGATCTGCTCCTATGAAAGCGGCAGTGATAACCAAGCAGCGTAGTGGTCTAATTATTGAGATGGAAAGGTAATTGGTGCTTTGGATGGAAGATCAAAGGCAAAATCCGGTTTACGACGAAATTCGGGTTACGATGCGTCTTAAGAACGGATCTACGTCGTAACCCGAGGACCCCCTGTAAATGAATGTTGCTATCCTGTGGTAGCAAGTGGTTGTGATGCAGTAGCCGGTCAGTTAGCTCTAAAGTTTGAGTGCTCAAAATATCTGCAGTGGGGTACTAGCCCGGACTATGTGTAAAAGCTCTAGTGATTATTTGCCTCTACTAAGAACATAATTCATATTAACAAGAATCCATGTTCATGGTTACAACTTACAACAAGGTCGCCCTAAATCATTGAATCATTTATTGTTTCCCTCATGATATTAGCCCACTTCAGCACACAGTAAATGGATTGGACACGTAGTTAACGAGCTAGTGGACAGCTAAAAAAATAAATGTTTAGATGGCAATCTACAGTGGTCATTTGCTTGATTATATTTACATCGCGTCTGAACAACAAACCATGTTGATTGAATAGATAATACTCCCTACAACTGTATACAGCTGGTAGTGTACATCATATTTGATACTGTATTTTATGTTTGACTACTACTTTTCTATTTAAATCTGATTTTACGTATATATTTATTATCATTATCTTATGTATATAATTGTGTCTCATCTGACACAGGTCTATTGCTCTTTGGTTGCTTTTCCATCTATTTTTCTTTTTGTTCTTTTACTCTCTGTTTTATATCATGCTCTCCTTATATTTACTTTAATTAATAACGTCAGACCTCCTACAGTGGATTCAGACTTTTGTTACTTAAGTACAAAGCCACAGCAATCATATTTCTACAATGAACTGCCTTGTAAACAGCTGGATTACTTCTATGAACATCCAAACCGTCGAGCTAATGCTATGCCAAACATTGGCTATGGTAAACACCTTCTGGCCGTATCTCTCGTATTTCCAACACTTTACCACCAATCGAACAAGAACATTAATAAGGCAGCACGTCAACAATGGACTAACACTCTGATCATCGCGATTTGTTTGATTCTGTCCGGAGACGTTCACCCCTGCCCCGGCCCACAGGACACCGTCCCGCCAGAGTCCGCTGACAGAAGTACCTCGGTGGAGCGCTTTACTTCTTTCCTAGAGGTATGTTCAGTGCACGATGCGCTGCGGTGTAATCAAGATAACACTAACCTGTCTATTCCATCGTCCTCGTGTGATGCCGCGGATACTACCGGAGCGAGCCGTGCCATTGCTATGCCGGGGGATCGGTGCACTCGGGGTGCCTTTTGCGGGGCAGGTGTCTGCGGAGCTACTCCGGTGGAGAGCATCATTACTTTCCAAGAGGTACGTCCGCTGCACAATGTGCTTCATGGTCGCCGCGATGACACTAACTCGCCTTCTCCATCGTCTTCGCTATGTAATGCCTCCTATGCTGCCGGAGAGAGCCGAGCCAATGCTGTGGATGGCGGAGACCCTTGCGTCCAGGGTCCTCGTACCGGTAGAGGAGCCTGTGAAGCGCTGCGCGCCCTGCGGGAGCTATCGGACCTCACACTGGTTCACGTGGCATCCAAAAACATAAACAGGAAACAGCTGAATCGAGGCATACAGAAGAACCGGAAGTGGGAGTTCTTTCAAACTGTCAATCACTCGCGTGTTGTCTGGGATCCTGAGGCGAAACCAAAGGGAATCTTAGGTGGCCATATAAACATTAGAAGTATATTATCCAAGACTGAACAAATACAACATCTACTGCTGGACTCCAACCTGGATTTTCTTTGTATGTCTGAAACGTTTCTCAAAAGTAACTCTCCATCAGCAGCTTTAAATATCTCTGGTTACAACATATATAGGAGAGATAGGGATGGACCCAAAAAGGGAGGGGGGGTGATGGCTTATGTAAAAAACACACTTAAATGCCAACAAATCCAATGGACAAATGACCAGTTGTTAGAATGTTTAGGCCTCAATATTTCCCTTTCTCTACAAATGTCTTTTGTAATCATAGTAATTTACAGGCCTCCGTCTGCCGACATCAGTTTCTATGAGAACTTTGAAAACCTACTAAACAATGTAATTTTGATAAGGAAATAATTATTATGGGGGACTTCAACATAAACTGGGAAGACAGAGACACTCGGCAGAAACTTAAGAAAATCACAGACAAATTTGATCTTGTTCAAATTATAAAAGGACCAACAAGAATCATTAACTCAACAAGAACGCAAATTGACCTAATTTTTAGTAACAGGCCAGAGAGAATTGTGAAGTCACTTAATATGCTATCAGGCCTATCGGACCACAACCTCATCCTGCTAAATAGAAAAATTAGCAAAAAGCGCTTTAGTGCAAGCAATACTGAGGAATTTGTGGGCATTCCTAAAAACAAATATCAGAACTTTCTTGATAAAGTTAATGAAGTCTCCTGGGACAACCTAATAACTATGGAGGATTGTGAGCATGAGTGTGGAAATCTTCTTAAATCATTGGGAAAAATTATAAAAGAATTCTCACAGAAAATTAGGCATAAGCAGAGAAAGAATAAAGTTCCATGGATAAATGATAACCTTAAAAAACTAATGAAAGAAAGAGACAGTGCTCTAAAGATTGCAAATAAAAGCAAGTCCTCACATGACCGGGGTCGTTTCACAATGTTAAGAAATAAAGTGGTAAGGTCCTTCAGGAAAGCCAAAGCGGATTTCTTTATGACATTAATTGAAAAGGCAAATGGAAACTGTAAAATAATATGGGACCAAATTAAAAAAATGATTGGTGATCACCCAAAAACTCAGAAAACAGTGGAGATAAAAATTGACCAAAACCTTGTAAGTAGTCCAGCGGAAGTGGCAAAAGCCTTTAACCATTATTTTATTGACTCTGTGGCTAGCATCGCAAAACAGTTCTCCCCCGAATGTACAGTCACCTTCTCAGTAGATTTACACGCACCCGTACTTAGTCTCAAAAGTGTCTCTCAGTATGATGTGCTTCAAACCATTAATTCACTTAAATCATCTACATGCAAAGATATCTACGGTATGGACTCAATAATGCTAAAGGAACTCAGCGCATCACTCTTACAACCCATAACACGGATAATCAATCAATCTATTTCTCAGGGAGTATTTCCAACCATGTGGAAGTCGGCCATCGTCGTCCCAATATTCAAAAATGGTGACCCTCACTCAGTAGCCAATTACAGACCAATAAGTATACTTCCCATAATGTCCAAAGTTGCTGAGAAACTAGTTGCGGAACAGATCATGAACCATCTCAACACCACCCCATTTGCCCTACACCCAATGCAATTTGGATTCAGAACCAACCACTCAACCGAAACCGCCATTTGCTTCTTTACAGAAAATATCCGTCAATCACTGGACAAGGGCGGGGTCGTTGGCACCGTTTTCCTCGATCTGAGAAAAGCATTTGACACTGTTAACCACAACATCTTATTAAATAAATTACAACATTTCAATTTCTCCTCCAACACTATAAACTGGATCCAGGCTTATTTAACAGACCGCTCCCAGTACATTAGAATTCAATCGCATCTATCCTCCGCCCTTAATCTCTCCACTGGTGTCCCACAAGGTTCAATTTTAGGTCCACTATTATTCTCACTGTACATCAATGACCTCCCATCTGCTTGTCCTGATATCTCCATACAAATGTATGCGGATGACACTGTTATTTATACTCATGGAAAAAACATCTCCACTGTATCTCTTAAGCTCACACAAGCCCTTGTTCACATCACTAACTGGTTACAGCACTCATGTCTACAGTTAAATACATCCAAAACAGTTGCAATGTTCTTTACCAAATCTCATAACAGCTCCTCCATAGATCCGGATGTCCGTGTGTGCGGTGAACAGCTCCAGGTGGTCCATGAATATAAATATCTCGGTGTCATCCTTGATTCAAAACTCTCTTTCAAATCCCACATAAAAATGGTCAGTAATCGTATCAAATTCAATCTCAGCAACTTTGGACATATTCGACCTCAGATGTCCATACAGTCAGCTAAAATGTTTATGCACTCCATGATACTGTCTCACATCACTTACTGTCTAACTGTCTGGTCTCACTCAACTGCTACAGCTTTAAAACCCATCCACTCTCTTTATAAACGCACCATCAAAACTCTGGAGCGGAAACCCCACTCTTATCACCACTGTCCAATCCTGCAAAAACACAATCTGCTTAACTGGGAAAACCTGGTCAAATTTGCTCATCTGTGTCTCACATATAAAATCATTCATGGCTCGTCATCTCCTCCACTCACACAGTTTCTTCACATCAGGACGTCAGAACACAGCAGAACCAGAGGGGCATCGAGAGGGGACTGTATCATTCCCCTCAGAAAAAGTCTCTTTGGCCAAACCTCCTTCTCTGTGCAAGCTGCCCATGACTGGAACACCACCCCCACCACAATCAGAAACCTCCCCACTTACACCTCATTTAAATTACACTTAAAGAAATGGTTAATTGAGAGTCAATCCTGTCACCACTAACATCCACCTCCCGATGCCCCTGTCGCTATCCTGCCTCTTGTGTGTTACTGTTTGACTGTGATTGTATGAGTCTGTATGTATGTGTATGTGATGCTCTTAATGGTTTATAGTGTTTGTGGCTGGAAATGAATGTATGTGGCGGAATGTGGTTTTATGTCTGTATAGAATTGCATGGAGCTGTATGTGACTGTATGTATAAAGGATTTTAGAGTGTAAATATTAACCCTGTTTTTATTTTATTTTATTCTATTTTACTTCCTGTAGGTTTGACATGTTACACCTGTCCGGGACAACAGATGAAAAATAGCCCTCAGGCTAATTCTGGCATATTTACATGCAAATGTTTATTAATGTGCACTGTCCCTGAAATAAATAAATAAATAAATAAAATAAATCATATATCATATATTATATTTGATGAGTGAGCGACTGTACCCAAAACAATTTCCCTTGTGGATCAATAAAGTCTAAGAATTCACTTTAGGTTAACAAGAAACATTTTAATCATGTAAATGTTTCCACACTGACTCCACTGGGGGCATCCACATTGGTCAGACTTTTTTTAATAAACAACAAATTACACACACATCATATATTGAATAGGCCGATTTAAGAGCATCGTTACTTCCGCTCAGACATCTGCCTCGCGTTGCCTTAGTATGAGATTTATCTGATCATTATCAAAAGTAAAAATGTAACCTAAAGATACTAAATGTTTTGATGGTTTAGATAGTTCCACAGTTTTTCCAGGTAGTTCCCAATATTTTTATTTTTAATTTTGGTTTTCTATTTATCACTTAATAAACTGTAATAATCTGTCCCTCTTCCTGTCTGGTCGAGCCAGGCTGTTGAGGAGAGAGAAGAGAGAGTAGACTACTTTTCCCGTCCAGAGCTTGCGAGAATGTAAGAATTTTTAAATCACCCCCCAAAGCGAGATGCTCCAAACCCTGTAATGAAGAAGGTGTTTCCCCTCGGCCAAGACGTAACAATAGTAAAATACATTACTTTGGGGAACACAAACATAAATTAGTCCGTTGTGCTCCGCTAATTATGAGGGGCCGTTCTGAGCCAAAAATGCCAGGGCCGTTTTTTTGTCCCAGTCCAGCCCTGGTTTGGTTCTGGTTTAGACCTGGTTTAGTCTTGGCTTTGACTTGGTTCAGATCTGATTTAGATCTGGTTTGGTTCTGGTTTAGACCTGGCCTGTCTTTTACTGTTGCTTTCATTTTGAGGGGTTCTTGTCTGTTTCTTGTCTGCAGTCATCAGGATCTATCAAAGTTGTTTTTGACTTAATATAATATTATATTTGAGAGAGAGAGATACTTTATTAATCTCGAGAGGAAATTCAAGTTTAGCTGCAGAAACATAGTGGAGGTTTGGACAGATCAGCAGATCCTGTGTCAGGGTAGTTCAGGTGAGTAACAGCCCTCAGGACAAAAGTCTAAGCCTCTTTAACTCCACCCTGTTGTTTCAGTTGGTGATGAAATGGTCCATTACTTTAAAGTATTTCTTCTGGAAGATATTCACCCACATTTGGTATCAAAGTCTGTAGCATGGGCATTTCGAGCGTGGCCCCCAAACGAGAGCAGCTTGAGCCATCAGCAACTACAGACTTTTATGACCAAATGAAACGTCTTCTGGGCTATTGTGATTTAAAAAAAGAATGAATTATCACCAGTGATTTTAATATTAACTGGGATGAGAAAAAAGGGAGAAAAAATCTTAAACAGATAATGGATCATCTTAATTTTAAACAAATCATCAAAAGACCCACCAGAGTTCTAGACCTACTGTTTACACACTATCCTGACAGGATTATTATCATCTATAATCTAATCACAGGAATGTCTGATCATAATATCATTTTGTCCTCACGAAAATGATCCAAAGTGAGATTTCAAAATCTCTATACAGCTAAAAGTAGTCATGATTTTATACCTGCAAATCAAATACTAAATCTTGAGGTCGTTTAAAGACACTGGAGTGATTCTAAACAGACAAAATGTAGAAATTGATGCAACATTTTTGTTCAAAACTTGTTCAAAAATCATAGCACCATTTAAGAGAAAGGGAAAAGCCTTGGATAGACACTGAGTGTATAAAAATAATGAAAGAAAGAGACATATTGCTGAAAAAAGCATTGACACATTCACTGTAACTAGAAATAAAGTATTAAGCAAAATACACAAAGCCAAAGCAATTTTTTTCATAAAAGTGATCAATGAAGCAAAAGGAAATAACAAAGTTATTTGGAAAAATATGAATAAACTAACTGGCAAACAACATGAAAATGAGAATCATAATATTGGAATTAAAATAAACAACATCCTTGTACAAAATTCTCTTACTATTGCGACCAAAATGAATCATTATTTATTAAATCTGTACATGAAATAACTCAGAAATAAATATGCACCAACAGAAAGTCATAAATATCTGTGAGTTCTAGTGAATTTAAGATGTGATGAGATGTGCTTCACATGATTCATTCTCTTAATTCCTCCAAGGCAAAAGAAACCTGGACCAGACACACACTTTATAAACCTGCACAAACATGTGTTCGTTACACCAGTTAAACATCTGAAGAGTTCTGCAGAAACACATGGTCACAACATTCAAATCAGTTGAATCACTTTACAAACAAACATTCTCAGTTCACCACTGCACAAGTTTAGACAAGTACAACTTGCTTAATTTGAGTAATTTTGTTCATTTCAAATATGGATGTTTTGTATATAAAGTTTTGCATGGGCTCCTCCTCTGTTATGGGATTTTATTAAAACAAAGACTGTCAGTGGGAACTAGGGCCATGGCCCGGGGGAACTGTCTCAGTCAGAGAGACTAAGTTCTGGAACTCTCTCCCATCATCAATAAGAGAGACTCCAACACTGGACACTTTAAATCACACCTGAAACAGCGGAGAGAGGAGAGAGGGCCCCGGTGGTGGTCAGAGGTGGTCCCTCTGTTTAAGAAGGGGGACCGGAGGGTGTGTTCCAACTATCGGGGAATCACACTCCTCAGCCTTCCCGGTAAGGTCTATTCCAGGGTGCTGGAGAGGAGAATTCGACCGATAGTCGAACCTCGGATTCAGGAGGAGCAGTGTGGTTTTCGTCCCGGCCGGGGAACACTGGACCAGGTCTATACTCTCCATCGGGTGCTCGAGGGTGCATGGGAGTTTGCCCAACCAGTCCACATGTGCTTTGTGGATCTGGAGAAGGCATTCGACCGTGTACCTCGTGGGGTCCTGTGGAGAGTGCTCTGGGAGTACGGGGTCCGGGGCCCTTTGCTAAGGGCTGTTCGGTCCCTGTATGACCGGAGCAGGAGCTGTGTTCACATTGCCGGCAGTAAGTCGGACCTGTTTCCGGTGCATGTTGGACTCCAGGGCTGCCCTTTGTCACCGTTTCTGTTCATTATATTTATGGACAGAATTTCTAGGCGCAGTCAGGGGCCGGAGGGGATCCGGTTTGGGAACCACAGGATCTCATCTCTGCTGTTTGCAGATGATGTTGTCCTGATGGCTTCATCGAACCGGGACCTCCAATGTGCACTGGGGCGGTTTGCAGCCGAGTGTGAAGCGGCTGGGATGAGGATCAGCTCCTCCAAATCCGAGGCCATGGTTCTCGACCGGAAAAAGGTGTCTTGCCCTCTCTGGGTGGGTGGGGAGTCCTTGCCTCAAGTGGAGGAGTTCAAGTATGTCGGGGTCTTGTTCACGAGTGAGGGGAGGATGGAGCGTCGGCAGTGATGTGGTCGTTGTACCGGACCGTTGTGGTGAAGAGGGAGCTGAGCCGAAAGGCGAAGTTCTCAATTTACCGTCGATCTACGTTCCTCCCCTCACCTATGGTCATGAGCTCTGGGTAATGACCGAAAGGACAAGATCGCGGATACAAGCGGCCGAAATGAGTTTCCTCCGCAGAGTGGCTGGACGCTCCCTTAGAGAAAGGGTGAGGAGCTCAGTCACACGGGAGGGGCTCGGAGTAGAGCCGCTGCTTCTCCACGTGGAGAGGAGCAGCTGAGGAGGCTCGGGCATCTGTTCCAGACGCCTCCTGGACGCCTCCCTCGGGCATGTCCCACCGAGAGGAGGCCCCGGGGAAGACCCAAGACACGCTGAAGGGGCTATGTGTCCCGGCTGGCCTGGGAACGCCTTGGGGTCCCCCCGGAGGAGCTGGAGGAAGTGTCCGGGGTGAAGGAAGTCTGGGAGTCCCTGCTTAGACTGTTGCCCCCGCGACCCGGCCCCGGATAACAGGAAGAAAATGGATGGATGGATGTCCATCCATGAAGATATTCTACCACATTTGGTATCAAAGTCTGTAGCATTTCAGAGGTCTCTAACTCCTCATGCACAGTCTCCATGAACACAGTAAAAACAAACATGTTATTATTTTATTTCACACAATCCAGCAGTCCCGTACTTGTGTCCTCTGAACTGCACATTTGTCTTATTTTATTGGTATGGAAAAAAAACAAGAAAAACAAAATGGCAGCCACGTTCCAAATAAAGGAATGATTAACTGGCCTGAATTAGACCTGGATTAGACCTGGATTAGACCTGGTTTAGACCTGGTTTAGACCTGGATTAGACCTGAATTAGACCTGGTTTAGACCTGGATTAGACCTGGTTTAGACCTGGTTTAGACCTGGTTTAGACCTGGATTAGACCTGGATTAGACCTGGTTTAGACCTGGTTTAGACCTGGTTTAGACCTGGTTTAGACCTGGTTTAGACCTGGATTAGACCTGGATTAGACCTGGTTTAGACCTGGATTAGACCTGGATTAGACCTGAATTAGACCTGGATTAGACCTGGATTAGACCTGGTTTAGAGTCGGTTTGGCTCTGGTTTAGATGCACATGACTGAAAAGGTATTTGTATTTCTACTGTTGTGTTCATCTAAGCCCCACACCTTCAACATACATGGATGTTTGGAATATTTGATTGACAGATAAAAATAAAGAGAGGGAGGGAAAGAGTGGAAGGAGGAGGATCCTGAACTATAAAACATGAGCAGGTGAGACACATCACAGTCCTGCAGGCTCCAGCTCATGTGAGTATTTGATCACATATATTACACACAAATACAAGCCTAACCCTGACTGTTTTACACCGGGGGGAGTTCTGGGGGAGTTCTGGGGGAGTTCTGGGGGAGTTCTGGGGGAGTTCTGGGGGAGTTCTGGGGGAGTTCTGGGTTAGTTCTGCTGTACTCTTGGTTTAGCCCTGATTAGGTTCAACATTTGTGGATTTTAGATTTTGACATTCTTAAAGGTGCACTAAGTCACTTTTTAGTGGGGGGTCTGCCACCTGCTTATCCATCCATCCATCCATTTTCTTCCGCTTATCCGGGGCCGGGTCGCGGGGCAACAGTCTAAGCAGGGACGCCCAGACCTCCTTCACCCCGGACACTTCCTCCAGCTCCTCCGGGGGGACCCCAAGGCGTTCCCAGGCCAGCCGGGACACATAGTCCCTCCAGCGCGTCCTGGGTCTTCCCCGGGGCCTCCTCCCGGTGGGACATACCCGGAACACCTCCCGAGGGAGGAGTCCAGGAGGCATCCGGAACAGATGCCCGAGCCACCTCAGCTGCTCCTCTCCACGTGGAGAAGCAGCGGCTCTACTCCGAGCTCTTCCCGCGTGACTGAGCTCCTCACCCTATCTCTAAGGGTGCGCCCAGCCACTCTACGGAGGAAACTCATTTCGGCCGCTTGTATCGGCGATCTCGTCCTTTCGGTCATTACCCAGAGCTCATGACCATAGGTGAGGGGAGGAACGTAGATTGACCGGTAAATTGAGAGCTTCGCCTTTCGGCTCAGCTCTCTCTTCACCACAACGGTCCGGTACAATGACCGCATCACTGCCGACGCTGCACCGATCCGCCTGTCAATCTCACGCTCCATCCTCCCCTCACTCAAGAACAAGACCCCGAGATACTTGAACTCCTCCACTTGAGGCAAGGACTCCCCACCCACCCAGAGAGGGCAGGACACCTTTTTCCGGTCGAGAACCATGGCCTCGGATTTGGAGGAGCTGATCCTCATCCCAGCCGCTTCACACTCGGCTGCGAACCGCCCCAGTGCACATTGGAGGTCCCGGTTCGATGAAGCCATCAGGACAACATCATCAGCAAACAGCAGAGATGAGATCCTGTGGTTCCCAAACCGGATCCCCTCCGGCCCCTGACTGCGCCTAGAAATTCCGTCCATAAATATAATGAACAGAAACGGTGACAAAGGGCAGCCCTGGCGGAGTCCAACATGCACCGGAAACAGGTCCGACTTACTACCGGCAATGCGAACACAGCTCCTGCTCCGGTCATACAGGGACCGAACAGCCCTTAGCAAAGGGCCCCGAACCCCGTACTCCCAGAGCACCCTCCACAGGACCCCACGAGGGACACGGTCGAATGCCTTCTCCAGATCCACGAAGTACATGTGGACTGGTTGGGCAAACTCCCATGCACCCTCGAGCACCCGATGGAGAATATAGAGCTGGTCCAGTGTTCCCCGGCCGGGACGAAAACCACACTGCTCCTCCTGAATCCAAGGTTCGACTATCAGTCGAATTCTCCTCTCCAGCACCCTGGAATAGACCTTACCGGGAAGGCTGAGGAGGGTGATGCCCCGATAGTTGGAACACACCCTCCGGTCCCCCTTCTTAAACAGAGGGACCACCACCCCGGTCTGCCAATCCAGAGGTACTGTCCCCGACCGCCACGCGATGTTGCAGAGACGTGTCAGCCAAGACAGCCCTACAACATCCAGAGACCTGAGATACTCAGGACGGATCTCATCCACCCCCGGGGCCTTGCCGCCGAGGAGCTTTCCAACCACCTCAGTGACTTCGGCCAGGGTGATGGACGAGTCCGCCTCCAAGTCCCCAGCCTCTGCTTCCTCCTCGGAAGACGTGATGGTGGGATTGAGGAGATCCTCCCTTCCACCGTCCGATAACATCCCCAGTCGAGGTCAACAGCTCCCCACCCGCACCGTAAACAGTGTTGGTGAAGCACTGCTTCCCCCTCCTGAGGCGCCGAACTGTTTGCCAGAATTTCTTTGAGGCCGTCCGATAGTCCTCCTCCATGGCCTCTCCGAACTCCTCCCAAACCCGAGTTTTTGCCTCTGCGACCACCCGGGCTGCAGCACGCTTGGCCCGCCGGTACCCGTCAGCTGCCTCAGGAGTCCCATGAGCCAACAAGGCCCGATAGGACTCCTTCTTCAGCCTGACGGCATCCCTTACTTCCGGTGTCCACCACCGGGTTCGGGGATTTCCGCCGCGACAGGCACCACAGACCTTACGACCACAGCTACAGGCGGCCGCATCGACAATAGAGGCTGAGAAAAGAGCCCATTTGGACTCTATGTCCCCAGCCTCCCCCGGAATCCGGGAGAAGCTCTCCCGGAGGTGTGAGTTGAAGGTGCCCCTGACAGAGGGCTCTGCCAGACGTTCCCAACAGACCTTCACTACGCGCTTGGGCCTGCCAGGTCTCTCCGGCTTCCTCCCCTGCCAGCGGACCCAACTCACAACCAGGTGGTGATCGGTTGACAGCTCTGCCCCTCTCTTCACCCGAGTGTCCAAGACACGCGGCTGGAGGTCAGATGACACGACAACAAAGTCGATCATCGACCTTCGTCCTAGGGTGTCCTGGTGCCACGTGCACTGATGGACACCCTTGTGCTCGAACATGGTGTTCGTTATGGACAGACTGTGGCTAGCACAGAAGTCCAATAACCGAACACCACTCGGGTTCAGATCAGGGAGGCCGTTCCTCCCAATCACCCCTCTCCAGGTGTCACTGTCGTTGCCCACGTGGGCGTTGAAGTATCCCAGGAGAACAACGGAGTCCCCGGTCGGTGCACTGTCCAGTACCCTCCCAGAGACTCCAAGAAGGCCGGGTACTCTGCACTGCTGTTCGGCCCGCAGGCCGACACAACAGTGAGAGACCTGTCCCCGACCCGAAGGCGCAGGGACGCGACCCTCTCGTTCACCGGGGTGAACTCCAACACACGGCGGCTGAGCTGTGGGGCAATGAGCAGGCCCACACCAGCCCGCCGCCGTTCCCTGCGGGCGACGCCAGAGAAATGGAGGGTCCAGCCCCCCTCAAGGAGTTGGGTTCCAGAGCCCAAGCTGTGCGTGGAGGTGAGGCCGACTATATCTAGTCGGTAATGCTCAACCTCCCGCACGTGCTCAGGCTCCTTCCCCCCCAGCGAGGTGACATTCCATGTCCCCAGAGCTAGTCTACATGTCTGGAGATTCGGCCGTCGAGGTCCCCGCCTTCGACTGCCGCCCAGATCTCTCTGCACCGGCCCTTATGGATCCTCCTGCGGGTGGTGGGTCCACGGGAGGACGGCCCCACGTCGCTCCTTTGGGCTGAGCCCGGCCGGGCCCCGTGGGGAAAGGCGCGGCCACCAGGCGCTCGTTGGCGAGCTCCCACCCCAGGCCTGGCTCCTGCTTATCTCCATGGAAACATTATATGTTTAATGCCATACTATGGAACACTGCAGGCAAGAAAAATGCAGCTGGGCAGATTCCAAAAAATTCAAAATTCAATTGCACCTTTAAAATTCTGCTCTGATGTCATAAGTTTTGCTAAATATATTTTAAAAATCCTGTTGTCAAAGCACAGATTTGAAATATGTTTGAATGTGTTTTCATTTTCAGAGTCTGGAGTTGCAGAGATGTTCAAGCGAGGTACGACATTCTTCATGGTGGTGACATTTAAATTAGATTCATTAAATTTAAATTAGGGATGCAGTTGGGATATCGTCGATATCCCACATGAATATGAGTCTACACAGAAAATGGCACTTATCTCCTTAAAACTGTTATTTAACCTTTAAATCACTCCTGAACACTTTTGTATGAATACATGTTCAAACATTTGGACATTCTAGGCCAAAATCAGTCAAAAGAGTCTGATTACATCCAAACTAAGGACACCAGCTGAACCCATAACCATGGACCTGATCCATGATCCAACTCATTGATCAGGTTCAGTTTACAGTAGTTCAGTTGTGGCATCTGTAATTTAAAGGTCCAGTATTAAGCACAGTTTAGTCCTGTGGCTTTTAACCATTTTGAAACGTTTGTGAAACACCTGGAGTTGTTTTGTTTCATTCACACGTTCGAGTACCGTAACCCTGCATTATTATTATGAGCATTTCCAAAGCTCAAAATACTCTACTGCACCTTGTGATGTCATTTAGTGTTTTTAAAGTTAGCAGCTGTTTTTAACCTCATTTGAACTGCTTTCTTTTGCAAGACGTTTGAATAACCTTAAGTTGTTTTAAATGTTTTTGTTGTAGCTTTTGTTCATTTGAAAGTGATAAGTGTATTTTCTGTTTGAGAGAAGAACTCAGGTTTGTGTATTAAACGTGTGCAGGGACGTGCAGGGACGTGCAGGGACGTGCAGGGACGTGCAGGGACATGCAGGGACCTGCAGGGACGTGCAGGGACGTGCAGGGACGTGTGTGAGGAGGAAACATTAGAATAAACCCTTTTACCTCTCTCTTCTTATAGACCACAGTCCGAAAGGGGGGCACGGGTGCTCTGGAGGAGGAGGAGGGCACCACCATGGGAGCCATGGAGGAGGGGGGCACAACCAAGGGCCATGGCTTGCCAGCCATGGAGGGTACAACAAAGGGCAATGGCTTGCCAGCCAAGGAGGAGGGGGGCACAACCAAGGGCAATGGCTTGCCAGCCATGGAGGGTACAACAAAGGGCAAGGAGGAGGGGGGCACAACCAAGGTGGCAAGTAGGGCAAAAGAGGAAAGGGCAAGAAGGGGCAAGAAGGACCGCAAGTGCCACAAGAAAGGCAAAGATTCTCACGGGGTAATTTATCCTTTTGATGTCATCATATTGACACATCAGTAGAGACAGAGACACTGAAGAGTGGGTCAAATGCAGAGGACATTTATTATGACACATTTTTAAGGGTGATTCAAATAAACAATCAGTGGAAGAAGTACACTGTAGTTTCAGGATATTGTTTTCACTGGTCCACTACTAAACAAACCAGACTAACAAGTACTTACAGTACTTTCTCCTGCTCCGTGTAGTACTTGGAGAGGTTCTGTGCTGACATTATTTGATTTGAAAAAAGTCCCTTGTGACTGAGAGGCCCTGAGGCACTTCTTTGATTTTTTTATTTTCCCTCTAAAAATAAGCATAGCGAGCTGCGTTACTTGATTTTCTTGTTTTAGACGTCAGGTACGAACGTAATATTGAGCAGAGTTGTAGAGTTTTATGCTATTATTAATGCCTTTTTGGCCATTGTAAAATGACATGAATTTATTGAAACACATTAGTTTGTGTTCAGTATTTGATCCTAAATCTGTCCCTGTCTCTCCACAGTCGTCCAGCAGCTCCTGCAGCAGCAGCAGCAGCGACTCTGATTAAATGAAGAGGATCCTGTTCTTTATGTCCTTTAACTTTAGGCCTACATCATAAATCCAATTATATTTTCTGGCACTAAAGTGACAATAAAAGATTTCAACAACTGTTAAGCTTCTAATTTCATTTGAGATTTAATTCTCTATTAATTCTCTATTATTATTATTGTAGTTGTAGTAGTAGTAGTTGTTGTTGTTGTTGTTCTTCTTCTTCTTATAGACCAGGGGTCTTCAACGTTTTTCAGGACAGGGACCCCCAAACAGGTGGCGAACTGGGCCAGGGACCCCCAACTATATATACGGCATAGAATTGTGTTTTATATTAAATTGAGCTCAGTGTCATGTTGTGGCGGGATTCTTGAAGAATTCAGGCTTAGTCGAGATAAGCGTTTTAAGGTGATTTATTGTGCTCCCACAGTGCAAAAAAAAGGTGTCCAATGTGTGTGAAAAAATATTTACAGTGCTGGCGTGATATCTACAAAAACTGTTTTTAACAGACTTCCCCTTTAAGTCGTTTGTTTTCTCACTTTCACTCTGTCTGCGCACGTTACCTTCCATGTAGCTGAGCCAAGACAAGACTGAAGGCAGCGCTGCGAAGCGCACCTTTATACCCCCATTGCCCCGCCCACATTACGTAACACTACTTTTACAAGCTGATTTACACCATTCCACTATTAAATGGCCAACATTTCTGGTGCCAACAGGTGAGCACAGATAACAGCTTCCATGCCACCTTAATAAATCACATACAACACTCTAAATACACAGACTATATGAATAATTGCCCAGACCAATTACGCCTGGCTCACATGACCACCAGAACCCGCGAAACTAGTGGTTTTAAACTCCCGGTGCGGAAGTGTTCGGTTTCGTCAGAACGCAGCACGGGAGGAGGAGAACGCAGCACGGGAGGAGGAGAACGCAGCACGGGAGGAGGAGAACGCAGCACGGGAGGAGGAGAACGCAGCAGCACGCAGGTACGCAAATGATCGGTTTTAGTGCGGACAGAATAGCAAAACTGGCTCTTCTAAGTGTGCACCCCTAGATGCGACAGAGCACGCTGGAGAAGTTATGAGAATTTGTATTTGGTGGATAATAGATGAGGGTTCGCCGCGCGGAGCGCAACAGAAAAAAAACGGGCACGCGTCTTCACGTACTCTCCTCCGGGACCAACGCTCTTAGGGACGGGACTGCTCCGTCACATCATCCCTCCCCTCTGGAAGGTTGACGCTGTAGGGCAACCTTGAAAGGTAGTCAGCCACAACATTTGTCTTTCCTGCTCTGTGCCGGATGACAAACTTGAATGGTTGGAGAGCCAGATACCACCGGGTAAGGCGGCTGTTGTGGTCCTTCATAGACTCGATCCAGGTGAGGGGCCTGTGATCAGTCTCTAGGTCAAACTCTCGGCCAAGGAGATAATAGCGGAGGCTATCCAGTGCCCATCTAATGGCAAGCCCTTCCTTCTCGATGGCTGAATACCTTGTCTCCCTTGGCTGCAGCTTTCGGCTGAGGTACAGGATGGGGCGTTCCTCTCCGGGTTCTCCTTGAACCAGCACTGCTCCCAGGCCAACTGCGGAAGCATCCACTTGCAACCGAAATCTTTCCTTGAAATCTGGGCTCTTCAAGACTGGGGAATAACACAGGATAGTCTTAAGAATGCTGAAAGCCTGCTCGCATTCCTCTGTCCAGTTCACAGGATTTCGCTGGTTCTTCATAGTGAGGGCTGTGAGAGGGGCAGCAATCGTAGTGTACTGCGGCACGAACCGCCGATACCATCCAGTGAGGCCAAGAAAGGAGCTTTTTTGGTGCGTGGTCGTGGACAGCTGCGTGTCTTTGCTGCTGTTGATGTTGTTGCTGTTGATGTTGCTGTTGATGTTGTAGCTGTTGATGTTGGTGTTGCTGCTGCTGTTGTTGCTGCTGCTGCTGTTGTTGCTGCTGCTGCTGTTGTTGCTGTTGTTTCTGTCGTTGTTGCTGCTGTTGTTGCTGCTGTTGTTACTGTTGTTGTTGCTGCTGTTGTTCCTGTTGCTGTTGTTGCTATTGCTGTTGTTGCTGCTGTTCCTGTTGCTGTTGCTGCTGCTGTTCCTGTTGCTGTTGTTGCTGTTGTTCTTGTTGTTGCTGTTGTTGTTGCTGCTGTTGTTGTTGTTGCTGCTGCTGTTGTTGATGTTGTTGTTGCTGTTGTTGTTGCTGTTGTTTCTGTCGTTGTTGCTGCTGTTGTTGCTGCTGCTGTTGCTGATGTTCCTGTTGTCGTTGTTGTTGCTGCTGTTCCTGTTGCTGCTGCTGTTCCTGTTGTTGCTGCTGTTGCTGCTGTTGTTGTTGTTGCTGTTGTTGCTGTTGTTGTTGTTGCTGTTGTTCTGTCGTTGTTGCCGTTGTTGTTGCTGCTGCTGCTGTTGCTGCTGTTGTTGTTGCTGCTGTTGCTGCTGTTGTTGCTGTCGTTGTTGCTGTTGTTGCTGCTGTTCCTGTTCTTTTTTTTTTTTTTCTTCTTCTTCCCCCTGGCGGCACGGTGGCTGAGTGGCTAGCACTCATGCTTCACAGCAAGAAGGTTCGGGTTGCCTGGGCCTTTCTGTGTGGAGACTGCATGTTCTCCCCGTGTTTGGGTGGGTTTCCTCCGGGTACTCCGGTTTCCCCCACCAACCTAAACATGCGCCATAGGTAAAATCCTCCAGCTTAGGGCCTGACCAAAGCATAAATAACAAAACAAAATCATGGGGATGGTCCCCGGGTCAAATATAGAAACAACTTCTCCTGTGCGAGATCAATAAAGGTCAATCTTCTAATCCTTGACCACTGTAAGGCGCTTTGTGCTACAATTTTGTATGAAAAGCGCCTTATAAATATTTGATTGATTGATTGATTGATTGATCATCCAGGTAAGCTGCACTACACTCCTCACACCCGGCCAGGACCTTATCCATCAAACGCTGGAATGTTGCCGGAGCCCCATGCAGCCCGAACGGCATGACTGTAAACTGGAAAAGTCCTGCTGGGGTCCGGAAGGCGGTGTATGGACGGGACGACTCCTGCAGTGGGACTTGCCAGTACCCCTTGCAAAGATCCAGCGTGGTGATATAACGTGCCGCTCCAATACGTTCCAGTACGTCATCAATCCTGGGCATTGAATATGCATCAAATTCTGAGACAGAGTTCAGTTTGCGAAAGTCAATGCATATCCGTAAGGAGCCATCCTTCTTGAACACAATCACCACTGGACTGCACCATTCTGAATTGGATGGTTCGATCACACCCAACTTCAGCATCTCCTGCACCTCCTGGTGCAACTTAGCGACCAACTGCTGAGGTACTCGGTAGGGTCTCTGTCGGATGGGTTTAGAGTCCTTCAGGCGAATCACATATTCGACCAGGGTGGTCTTCCCAGGTCTGGGCGCAAACAGGGAGGGAACCTTCTGGAAGACACGGAGAACACTTGCAGCTTGCTCAGGTGTCAGGTGATCAAGTGATGGTGGAGCAGTGCTGGTCAGAGTCTCTAGAGAAGTGTCCACCTCCTCGTCTTCCTCCTCCTTTCCCAAGTCCCCTCTCTGGACAACCAGAACTGAAGCTGGAGTTGCCCGTTCTTTCCACCCCTTCAGCAAGTTCACATGGTAGGTCTGTTTTTGTCTTTTCTTCTCAGGGTGGAGAATTTCATAGGTGACTGGACCCATCTTGCGGACGACAGTATAGGGTCCCTGCCACTTGGCTAGAAGCTTGTTAGAGGAGGACGGAAGTAACAGTAGGACCCTCTCACCAGGTTTGAACTCACGGTGGCGGGCCTGTTGGTCGTACCATGCCTTCTGTGTTTTCTGGGCCTCCTGCAAGTTGACCTCCGCCTGGTCGAGGTAAGTCGCCAGCCTCTCCCGCATTACCAGTACAAATTGTATGATACCTTTGCCAGTATCCGGGGTGGACGGAACCCCCCATGTCTTGCGTAATAAATCCAGCGGGCCTTGGACATCCCACCCGTACAGCAGTTCAAAAGGTGAGAAGCCAGTGGACGCTTGTGGCACTTCTCGGTATGCGAACAGGAGGAAAGGCAGCCAGCGGTCCCAGTCCTTCCCAGTGTCATCAACGAACCGCTGTAGCATTCGCTTGAGGGTCTGGTTGAAACACTCCACAAGACCATCAGTTTGTGGGTGGTAAGGCGTTGTTTTTAGGCTAGAGATGCCAAGCTGGTGGTAGAACAGCTGCGTCAAACGGGATGTAAAGTTAGTCCCTTGGTCCGTAAGGATCTCATCTGGAATGCCAACTCACGAAAACAGCTGGACTAGAGCTCTCAAAACAGCAGGTGCAGTGATGTTACGGAGTGGAAACGCTTCTGGGAACCGGGTGGCATAGTCAGAGAGGACCAAGATGTATTGGTACCCACTGCTGCTCTTCACCAGGGGGCCTACAATGTCCATTGCAATTCTACGGAAAGGGGTAGACATCACAGGCAGTGGTTGAAGGAAAGCACGATCAGACTTGCGCGGTACGCACAGTTTTTGACAAGTGGAACAACTAGCACAATAACGTTGTACATCCATGAACATTGAGGGCCAGTAAAATCGTGAGCTAATACGCATATACGTTTTATGTCGCCCAAGGTGGCCGGTGTAGCGGAAACCTGTCGAAGGGGTGGTGCTCCTCTGCGGGCGTTGACATATTGCAGGGCCAGCTTGGCAGCAGACAGACCATCCACCGGCTCGTGCTCCTTGACCCATGTCCGTACATCTACCGGCAGGACGCGCAGAAGCTGCTCGAGTACGATGGTCTCTCCGATTTGCTCCTTTGAATGCTCTTCCGGACGTACCCAGCGACGATAGAGGCCCTTGAGACGGTGGTATGTCTCCGTGGGATTCTCACCAGGGGGCACTATGGTCGAACGAAACTGTTGCCGATAGGTTTCAGGGGAGACATCGAACTTAATCAGCAAAGCCTCCTTGAGGTCCTCATAGCAATGGGCCCTTTCTTCATCCATGGAGGTGTAAGCGTCCAGTGCCTTGCCAGTCAGCAATGGAACAAGGCGACAGGCCCACTCATTTTCTGGCCATCTCCATGTTTTGGCAATTCGTTCAAAGCGTAACAAATAGTTCTCAATGTCTTCTCCTACTTGATATTGGGGTATCTTGGGGTCACTGTAGTGTCTCCACTCCGGCCTTGGCCCATCTTCTGACTCATGATGGTAGGGGGGCACGTCATCAGCAACCGGCTCCCTGGGCCGTAACACTGTCTTGGTGCCTCCAGGGGTTGGCAGTCCCAGCCTCGGACTACTCCCTGTGTCGGTCAGGGTGGGCGATGCTTGCTGTAGCTGAGGTGCAGCGGACAGAGTGCAGTGAAGAGGGCTGCACGCCAGGAAGGGCCGCTCTCAGTTCCCGAAGCTCTGCCATTAAGCCCTCCTCTCTCCTTTGCTGTCCAGCCAGGAAGTCCCTCATTATGGACACCAGCTCCCCCTCTGGAGCTGCCGATCCACTTCTGCCAGCAGTTGAATTCTGCTCTGCTGCTCCATCAGAATAGTCCATTTCTTCCTCATACCTGCACTGTGAACGGAGCCCTTTACGCTTTCGGCGACCAGCCATCCCACTTCTGACACCAACTGTGGCGGGATTCTTGAAGAATTCAGGCTTAGTCGAGATAAGCGTTTTAAGGTGATTTATTGTGCTCCCACAGTGCAAAAAAAAGGTGTCCAATGTGTGTGAAAAAATATTTACAGTGCTGGCGTGATATCTACAAAAACAGTTTTTAACAGACTTCCCCTTTAAGTCGTTTGTTTTCTCACTTTCACTCTGTCTGCGCACGTTACCTTCAATGTAGCTGAGCCAAGACAAGACTGAAGGCAGCGCTGCGAAGCGCACCTTATACCCCTATTGCCCCGCCCACATTACGTAACACTACTTTTACAAGCTGATTTACACCATTCCACTATTAAATGGCCAACATTTCTGGTGCCAACAGGTGAGCACAGATAACAGCTTCCATGCCACCTTAATAAATCACATACAACACTCTAAATACACAGACTATATGAATAATTGCCCAGACCAATTACGCCTGGCTCACATGACCACCAGAACCCGCGAAACTAGTGGTTTTAAACTCCCGGTGCGGAAGTGTTCGGTTTCGTCAGAACGCAGCACGGGAGGAGGAGAACGCAGCAGCGCGCAGGTACGCAAATGATGGTTTTTAGCCCGGACAGAATAGCAAAACTGGCGCTTCTAAGTGTGCACCCCTAGATGCGACAGAGCACGCTGGAGAAGTTATGAGAATTTGTATTTGGTGGATAATAGATGAGGGTTCGCCGCGCGGAGCGCAACAGAAAAAAAACGGGCACGCGTCTTCACGTACTCTCCTCCGGGACCAACGCTCTTAGGGACGGGACTGCTCCGTCACACATGTATAAACATTGCTACTCTGTTATGGTACATCCAATACAAGGAAATAATACACAGGTTAATACTGTATTTTCATGTTTTTTTATTTTAAAGATGGGCCGGATAGGCCCTACGGGGTGGATGTGCTACTGCAATTTTTAAACACAACTTGCATATAACACAGGCCTATTAAGATCGTTCACTGATTCAACCAAAAAACAAGTGCTTCTGCCATTTGCACACACATCCTGCTCAAATACAGAGCTATTCAAATAATGAACAATTAACACAAATCAAGTGAAGCTTTGATCATAACACATCAAGTTAAACTGTGAACATACATGAACATACAGGGGACAGTGAACCCCCAAACCATCTGTGAACTCCCACTTCAGTGAGATGTCTGACCCTGATGAGTTGCACATAACATATCTATCCTGGGGTGGATGGAGGCCGCCATGTACGCATTAATGTGCATTTTAAGACCTCAAAGAGGCTGGAGGGACAAGGGAGAAATTGATTGGGGAAAAATGAAAAAATATATTGTTTTAAAAAAATATTAAAATATAATATTTTTATATATTATTTTTAAAGGAAATCAAAAGATTTCGCAACCCCCTGCAGTACCTCCGCGACCCCCCTAGGGGTCGCGACCCCCCTGTTGAAGACCTCTGTTATAGACCCCTTTACTGTTAGTAAACAGACGTGACGTCACTGGCCTGAGCGCCTGATGCCCGACTCAGAAAAAACATCGCGGACCATAGCGGAGTATCTGAACGACAGGGGAGAGCTACATTCAAAAGCTCATGTTGAGCGACCGCAGAAAGTGTCCAGATTTACAGTGGACAGATATCCACTGTTATTTAGTGGAGAAGCCCAGCGTGTATACAAGAGAGAAAGTGCGCGCATACAAATCCATGGATGCCTACCAGTTTGCCGTGTGTGGCCATGTACAGGAGGTAAAATACCACCTGCTTGGGCGATCATCAACAAGCGTGAGAACTACGTTCTGACCGCCAACTGCACTTGCGTTGCGGAGTAAGTAACATACTACGACTTAATTCACGAGTCACAGATGTGATCTCAGTCATGTCAAATGCCATTTATGATGGTCATGTGAAAACTTATCATGCATTTTAACAAAGTTATTCGTGTTCGTTTACATGTGTCTGTCGTAGAGGTTACCCGGTTAATATGTCTGTGAGCTTTGCGGTGTCCTGTGCTTGCTCGTTAATCAGCATGATTAAACACCAGTGAACACCTGGGCAAATGACCCTAAACAAGCAGCAGGTGTTCACTTGTGTGTATTGTTGTAATACATTAATTTGACAATGCAGGTCAAGATGGTAAATACTGCCACCTTGTGGTACTCTGTATGTTTTTTGTTTCTGCTAATAAAAACTCATGAAACAACAGGTTATGGGACCAGTCAGTCCCAGGAAATTAGCTTAAAACAGTGGTTTTACACGGAATTTGTGTAGTGTACTCGGTATTGTGGGATTTACAATGGAGGACAGACTGTTTATTGACAGGCTAAGTGGACCAGACAACTGGGCTACGTGGAAATTCCAGATGGAGCATCTACTGAAAGCTCGAGGTCTGTGGGGCACGATAACGGAGACGGACACCATAGCAGATGATGCTAACGCAGCGGCACGAGGCTTATTCATCAAAAGGAAAGAAAAGGCATTTTCTATGCTGGTGCTTAATGTAAATACGTCTCAACTGTACCTGATTACAAGCTGTCAGTCACCTAAAGAAGCGTGGGACACGCTGAAGGGACATTTTGAGAGAGATACCCTAGCCAATAAGTTGTTTCTAAAAAAGAAGTACTTCAGATGTGAAATGAAGGAAGGAGAAACGATAACTGAGCATTTAAACCGTATGAAGGAGCTAACTGAGCAGCTAGGTGCCATCGGTGCTGTAATTGAGGAGGAAGATCAGATTGTAACATTGCTGGGTAGTCTGCCCCCAGCTACACAACAATTGTCACTGCCCTAGAGACAAAGTTGGACAGTTTGACTCTTCAATTTGTGCAGCAAGCATTGATAAATGAGGAACAAAAAAAGAGTTCAGGCAAATGATACTACCGGTGGTGCAACAGCAGGTGGAGCATCAGCATTGGCAACACAAGTGTGCGGAGATTTGCAGGCAGAGGGAACAGACCGGTCCAAATAGAAGTGCTTTAAGTGTGGGAAATGGAGACATCTAAAACGCAACTGTCCAAAGTTAAAAAATAAAAATCAAACCCACAAGGCTAAACGCATGACATGGGAGAATAATGCGTGAAAAGTCCCTCAGTCGTCATGGGAGAATAATGAGAATTTGTCTGAGAGTGCATTTATTACCAGAGAGACCAATCAGAATGAGAAAGTGAAGCAAGTCGAGTGGCTGATCCATTCTGGAGCATCAAAACACATGACATGGCTGCTGGACTTCCTCAGTGAGAGGCCACAGGCAGTGCGGGTCGGCAGAAACACCTCAAGCTGCATTAGACTGAGCACAGGAGCCCCCCAGGGCTGTGTGCTCAGTCCGATGCTCTTCACTCTGCTGACCCACGACTGCTCACCAGCGTTCAGCACCAATCACATAGTGAAGTTTGCGGACGATACGACTGTGGTGGGTCTCATCTCTAATAACGATGAGACAAACTACAGGAGTGAGGTGAGCCTTCTGACCCAGTGGTGCAGCAATAACAATCTCCTTCTTAATGTTGAAAAGACCAAGGAGATTGTTATTGACTTCCGGAGAGGCCCCACCCAGCACCCCCCACTGTCCATCAATGGTGCTGCTGTAGAGAGGGTGAGCAGCACCAAATTCCTGGGGGTGCACATCAGTGAGGACCTCTCCTGCGGCCGGCCCTGGGTGCGAATGATGTGCAATTTCCAACTTAGACTCTTAGACGAATACCCCACGTGATAGGTGGGGTGTGCAGTCAATCTGTGGCGGGACGTAAAACCTTTCTTGTGCTCTCATAGGTCTGTGAGCTGTCAACAAGGCGGGACCAGGTGCTGGGACTGGGAGTGCTTTGTGACATAATACTGGGACTGGGAGTGCTGAATCTAGACACTTTGTGACATATTTCATCTTTTTTAATATAAGTATATTGCATAAGTGTTGGTGCTGAACATCAAATGTTTGTTTTATTTTATTTATTATTTTTATTATATGCTCTAGTACAATGCATGATTGAGGGAAAATGACATGTCACCCACGAAACATCTTGGAATAAAAAACAACAACAAAAACTGAATACACTGTTGTTGTTGTTGTGGTGGTGGCTATTTTTAGAAAGGATGTGCTTCTGATGTCTGCAGAGGGCTGTATGATTATTTGTGTATGAACAAAATGAGACTTTTTAACAACCTCTGTAACATTATCTGTCTTGGTCCTGCTTGGAATCAATAAAAAGTTTTATTAAACTATTGTTGTTGCTTTAGTTACTTTTAGAAATGGCATGTTTGACACCAGGTGAGGTCCCTATGACGGGAGATTGATTTATGGTCTAAATGTTTTAAGACATTAATGAACGTGCCACACAACCACTGAACACTAGGCTACAAAGCTGTGCAAAGAACATTACATCTCATAATTACTGAAATCACACTTGTTCACACATCTGTATAAAAATATAAGATTACTAAATGACACAACACGCTGTTATAGTAATTCAAGACACTTTAATGATTAAAGTGCATGATGTAAAGAAAACTAAACAGTATAAGGCATATTTAAGTCATTAAAAGACATCAGTACAAAATGATGTCAGTGCACATGTGGCATTATTGGTCAAACAGGAAGGGAGTAGAAGGGAAACATCTATGGAGCAGGGCATTTAAGTGTAAGAAGACTGAATATTATTTACAATAAAGACAATAAAATAAATAGACAGTGATAGACAGAGCTGGAGCCCCCCCACCCATTATGACCACCACCTACCGAGGCACCATTGAGAGCGTCCTGACCAGCTGCATCACTGTGTGGTACGGGAGCTGCACTGAACAGAACAGGAAAGCCCTGCAGCGCATAGTGAATGCAGCTGGGAGGATCGCTGGTGTCTCTCTCCCCTCCCTCCTAGACATTTTTAACACCCGCCTCACCCACAGAGCGTCCAGCATTGTTTTTCAGATGTCAAAATTATATTGGGAGGGGATCTCAACTGTACCCCAAATGATAATTTGGACAGGCACCCAAGCAAAAATAATATTAACTTGTATTTATCAGAGTTTATGAATGAGAGAGGCTTAGTTGATATATGGATAATTAATAATCCACAGAATAGAGAATTCACATGGAAAAATAAAAATGGTACTCTACAATCCAGAATAGATCTCTGGCTTGTATCTGAATCATTTTCAAACTCACATTGTAAAACTGAAATGATCCCTACACCTTTAACAGATCACAAAGTAACTGTACTAACCATTAACAACAAACAACAAACGTAGAACCTCGTAGATGTCCAGCTACTGGAAGCTCAATAACGCTCTGTTGCTGAATGAAAATGTGTGTGAACTTATTAAGGGGAAAATCTCTGAATATGCAGTATAGCTGACACCGAAAGGCAATATACAAAAAATTGGGAGTTATTAAAATTTGAATTGAGGAAATTACTTATGGAAATTGGAGCAAAGTTAAAAAAAGAGAAAAAAAAGAAGAAAATGAGACAATCACTAAACTCATCTCTTTATCCTCCATTCTTCCAGAGAATATATCTGAAGTGCAACAAGCTGAATTATTAACGCTTCAATTAAAATTGGATATGATGTATATAAATAAAGCTAAAGGAGCTTTTATTCGCTCAAAAGCAAAATGGTTAGAAGAGGGTGAACAAAACTCTAGTTATTTTTTCAAATTAGAAAAACAAAGACAGTCTAAAAATAGTACAGACAAACTTTCCATAAATGGAGTTATCGTAGATGAGCCAAAGGTTATATCTAAATCATGTGAAGAGTTTTACAAAAATATATATAAATCCAAATTCTCTATTGAACACATGAATGAATTCTTAGGGAAAGTAGGAAATGTGAAAATAATTAGTGAAACAAATAAAAAAAATCTGTGATTCACCAGTTACACAGGCTGAGATTTCAGAATCTATCAAAAAACTTAAGCAGAACAAATCCCCTGGCACTGATGGGCTAAGCTCTGAATTCTATAGAACTTTTTCCACAGAACTTGCTCCTTTTTTACTTAAGGTCTTTTTTAGAAAGTATTGAGAAAGAACAGCTTCCTCCTACTCTATGCCAGGGGCTAATTACTTTAATTCCAAAACCACAAAAAGATGCTTTAATTTGAGATAATTGGCGTCGTTATTATTATTATTATTAAAATCCTTGCTATTTGTCTGGCAACCAAATTAAAGAAGATTTTAAATGATGTAATTGAGGAATCGCAGAATGGTTTTATGAAAAATAGATTCATCATTGACAATATCAGACTCATTCTTGACATTATAGATTACTCCAATCTTATTTCAGAAGATAGTTTTATTCTATTCTTGGATTTTTAAAAAGCATTTGACTCGATAAAACACCAGTTTCTGTTTGAAGCTCTTGACTTGTTTAACTTTGGCGAACACTTTAAAAAGTCTATCCGCACCCTTTACACTTCAGGGAACAGCTCCATAAAACTGCCCCATGGAACAACTCAGAGATTCACTTAGAACGCGGCATACACCAGGGTCACCCAATTTCTCCCTTCTTATTTTTGTTACCCATGCAAATATTAGCAAATTATATTAAAAACAGCAACCTCAAGGGAATATCCATTGCAGGAAGAGAAATATGTTTAAGTCAACTTGCTGATAATACAACCCTCTTCTTAAATGACTCTTCTCAAATAAGTTCTGCGATTAACCTGTTGGCCACATTTTCTTTAGCATCAGGGCTCAATTTAAACCTCTCCAAATGTGAATTATTTCCCATCAAATCCTGTAATGCCACACAAATCTCAGGAATTCCTGTAAAACAAAAAGTTAAATACTTGGGTGTTACCATTATGAAAGAAGAAGACAAAGGACATTGTGAAAATTTCAACCCCCTAATGTATAGAATTCAAACTAAATTTAATACGTGCCTTCAAAGAGATTTATCGATCTTAGGTAGAATTGATAAAAGGAGAAATTCAATTTTGTCAACTGGACAAAGTTTGTTTGGTTGAAAACGTTTCGCCGCTCATCCGAGAGGCTTCGTCAGTTCTGGTTCTAGTGCTGGTTAGACCCTGTTCATATCTCGCTGCAGGGAGGAGCTCACTACACTGAAATAGTTCTGAAACTATCTCAACTAATCTGTTTTTGTCAAAAACAGACAAAGAAACATTAGGACAGACAAGCCATTGCAGAGGGGTGGAGAGGGTCGTTGTCTTGAATAGGGAATTGGACGCCAGAGAAATCTGAAATACAAAGAGACAGATTAGTTGATAGTTTCAGAGCTATTTCAGTGTAGTGAGAGCCGCCTAGGACTTATAGATATGCTAATACTAGATGCCAGAGGAATTCGTAAAACAAAAGAGACAGAGGAGCTGAGATAGTTTCAGAGCTTTTTTCAGTGTAGTGAGCTCCTCCCTGCAGCTAGATATAAACAGGGTCTAACCAGCACTAGAACCAGAACTGACGAAGCCTCTCGGATGAGCGGCGAAACGTTTTCAACCAAACAAACTTTGTCCAGTTGACAAAATTTAATTTCTCCTTTTATCATGGATTCTACCTGGACGACTGAGGGACTCTTCACTCTGTTAGAATTCTACTCTCCAAAGCTGAAGGTCTTTCTAGTTTAGTTTATGCCGCTCTGCCCTTGACGTACCCAAGAAAATTATAACACAAGTAGATAAAACGTTCTCAATGCTTCTCAATTATTTTCTGTGACGCCCCCCCTAGGAAGAAGAAAATATTTCACGCCCCCCTTCCTGCGCGCGACTATAAATAGTATTATTTGTCTAGAAAATTGTTATGAGAACACCATTGTATCCTTTTATTAACATTATAAACAAAAAAAAGAAAGAAACTTACAACAAAGACTGCACTGAGGACTCAAATATTAATGTGTTTTTAATGCAGCTTTGCGCACATTTGTTTACGTTTTACAGAAATGAAACTTAAAACCACCTCATTTGCATAAGCTAAAAGCACACAAAAAAAACGCTCTCTCCTTGTGCCACTGATGCGTCAGCTTCTGTCAGACTAAAGGACACGACTCAGTGGAATATACGTGTTTTTTCTGTGACAGAGGATGTTCTGTTAATGGTGAGACTGTGCGTAAATCGCATGTGAGAACGCCACTGCCAACTACTGTTGTTGATGTGCAATTACACTTAGTTCTAGTACAGTACAGCAAAAAAACATGTTTCCCAGGGTCATACGCGCCCCCCCTGGCATCACACCACACCCCCCCAGGGGGGCCCGCCCCACTATTTGAGAAGCACTGTCTTAGAGTGAGTTTCTCAAAGTTTACAATTTTCCAGTAAGGCCAAAAGAATATGCAACTGTTTTTGATGCCATTCCTTCTGGAGTGAAAATGTTAATGTCCACTTATGTCCACTTATGTCCACTTATGTCCACTTATGTCCACGATCCTAATGATGGTCCTGTAGGACGGAGCTGTTTATTGGTAACTCAGACCCGTTTTTAAGTTTTAAAACAAATAACAAATGTATAAGAGAACTTATCACCACAGAGTCTGTCAGTACCAGCTTCTGTCTTTAGTTGGAACAATACTTTTACGGACATTCATTGGAACAAAGTTTGGCTTTTGCCGAGGAAATATTTTGTAACGAATAAGACTCGTGAGGTTTGCCTAAAAATCCTACATAGATGTTCCCCTGTTAATGCTGTAACCTCAAAACTTCGCTTAAATGTAGATAATCTCTGCTCTTTTTGTCAGCGTTGAAGAAACAATCACTCATATGTTCTGGGATTGTTCATATACTCAAATCTTTTGGAATGACATACTTCTGTTTGTGATACAAACCTACAGCTGAATGTAAAACATGGACTTTTTGGTATCTTTGAAAAAGACATTCCTGTGAAAAAAAAATGTGTTGAACTTGTTTCTCATCTTCTCAAAATACCATTTTCATTGTTGTAAATTTTCTAGCCAAACCCCCAAATTTGTCGTATTTCAGTCCCTCTTGTCCTCTTATGTAAACGCTCTAAATATTGTACAAACCCAAAAGCCATGAAAACAAAAGCACTATGTTTGGAATTTAAAATATAAATTGTATTTGCACTGACATTACACTGTATGTTTGTATAAAGCAAAATGCATAAACTGAACATCCTGAGCCCTATGGATACAAACTCTTAAGCCGCGAACATTGTTATTGTTTATGTTATTGTAAATTTCTTTGTAATTTAAAAAAAAAACACAAAAAAAACATAGCAGCACTGAACATAAAACATGCAAGTTTTCAACAGTTGTCCACAGGCCTATCTACTGTTTTGTAGCATTTAAATATTTTACTACTATTTTCAATTCAGCTGAGTCTATTTTGGGATTAAACAGTGCTATTTAATAATACTTTATTTAGCAGCGGCTGATTTGGGATAATAATAATAGATCCATGGATAATAACATGTATTCCCAATCCCTTGTCTGCCGTTAAAACAGACAGTGCCAGGAGGCAGTCCAAACTCAGGGCTAAGCGTCTCAAAAGTTTCCCCGAGTTTTCCACAGCCGTTTCCCAATTCAGCGACGGCACACTTGTGAGCGTCCTTGGAACGGGATATGCGTCATATCCGGCGCGACAAGCGCCGTTCCATTAGTTTTTTTCCCCCTGCACCGTTAAGACGAGCTCTGAACGGCGCCGTCGTTTCCATGGAAATCGGGGCGTGGACCAAGCGTGCAAACATGCACACTTCGCACACTTAAAAGCCCCAGCATGCACAGCGCGGGAGGATATATGACTACAAAGACCGACTCGCCAGCGACATCCACATGTGACAGTTGCGACGTCACTATAAAATATACGTACTGGTTCACCTCACCTAACTATGCTACATGAAACTCTTCATAAACTACGCTAAACATGTGTGACGGTCGCCGTAACGGCATAGTTCACGGCACCTGTATTACCGTTCACATGCTTTTCCACTTACACTTCTATATTTCCTTTGCTGTTGTAATGCTGGATATTCTACAGTGTCGCCATGTCCAGCGTTTACTCTAAGCTGTGCACTGTTCGCACATTCTCAGCGCACAAGAAAACTTATGCAGCGCACTGTAAATCAGGGATGAAAGAGCTTTTAGCGGATCTCCGCTTTTTATTCAGCCGCGGGGTCATTTTTTTTATATCTGCAAAGTGCGAGCCGCACGGGGGGGGGTTCATTTCGGATGTGGAGTTAGTGTGTGTTTGCTCAGACACATTAAAAATGAGGGGGAACATTGCTAGTCGCAATAGAATAATATTTTTGTCTTTAGGGAACAAGGAGCAGACCACCCGGCTCATTGAGCTGAGGTGGGACCTGTTCCATTTCACAGACGCCCATGTGAGAAACGTAGTGCACTAAGGACGGAGCGAGTGTGCGCCGTCTCGACGACAGACCGAGTGCACACTCACAAGCGTGCTGTCGCTGAATTGGGAAACGGTTCACGTGTCGGTGCGCGCACCACGCCCTTTAGCGGCGACAAACTCAATAAAGATGCCACTAATGCACACTCCGGCTGTATGCACACTCCAGCGGACAACATGCGTATGGAGATAATTTTGTCTCATAAAGATTTGTATAAATAAAAAAAGATATATATAAATATAAATACATTTATAAATATTCAAACACAAAATACAAATACAAAAACGCGACATACAAATAATTGATAGAATGTATATAAATATACAGGCATTTGAAAATATATTTTCGAGATTTGTAAATATATTTTCGAGATTTGAAAACTTTCTATATGGAGTCTGCATTTGTGGATCCATTTTTTGCTTTCGTGTCGATGACGTAATTGTGAGACAGTTCTACCGCAAACCTAGCCTAGGAATTCCCAGGCCGCTTCCGTTCGTTTCGAACTGGAAGGCGGCCTGGAAACTCGTCCAAGCGAGAGTCCCAGATTTAGGGCCCCAATCAGAGAGCGGGGGAGGTGTGGCAAGACGGTGACGCGTACTACATGACAAACGGAAGCTTGTAGTTTGAACTGACAACTGACATGATTGGCTATGGACTTACGTATACGCTCAATGATAGACATTCATAACGCCCAATAAACGGCCGTTGGCAATCGCTAACCACACCTCCGCTACGGGATTTTTCGAAGCGAGTTTCCAGACCCATATCTCACTTGTGATATGGTCAGGTGTTAACCAGACTAGACTAAACCACGATTCGCAAATGTCACCGGATTTGAATCCAAATAGCCTTCACTGGACATCCAGCAGATGGCAGTGTTGAGCAGCTTGTGTACCTGGTCGGGTGGTGAGGGCTGGTGCTCAGAGGGGTTGTACGTAGTCAGTCAGTTCGGCACTGTTAGCGGTGGCCTGAGTTTTGCCCAAAATGATATCCAGGTCGCTTTCCACTCGACTTTCCACTCGAGCGAGGGCCCACTGTAGTCTCATTTACTAAAGAGCAACTATGATAAAAGGAGAAATTCACTCATTCACGCATCTTAAAGAGCAACTACCGACAAGCTGCTCAACACTGCCATCTGCTGGATGTCCAGTGAAGGCTATTTGGATTCAAATCCGGTGACATTTATTTGCGAATCGTGGTTTGCGGTAGAACTGTCTCACAATTACGTCATCGACACGAAAACAAAAAATGGATCCACAAATGCAGATTCCAATATAGAAAGTTTTCAAATCTCGAAAATATATTTACAAATGCCTGTGTATTTATATACATTCTATCATTTGTTTGTATGTTGCGTTTTTGTATTTGTATTTTGTGTTTGAATATTTATAAATGTATTTATATTTATATATATCTTTTTTTATTTATACAAATCTTTATGAGACAAAATGATTTCCATATGCGCACATCACTGAGCGCTGTTCTGGGCCTGTTTGCGCTGCTCACTCTGCGGACTTTTTGCGCCAGCGCAGATGAGGCCGAGGTGAAAACAGAAGTCGTGTTTAAACCGTTGGAGTGCACGCAGAAGAGTAAGAAAGGAGACCTGATGAACGTGCACTACGACGGGTTTCTGCTGGACGGGACACAATTCTACTGCAGGTCAAAAGAATCAATGAAGTTATGCACATTTGCCCCTTTCGGCGTCTTTTGCACGGTTAACTCAGGTTTTTGTTCATTTGAATGTCAGAGAACGCTGTTGTACACTTTCATAGACTAACAGTAATGTGTTACATCATAGAGCTTCATAGAGCATGTGTTACATCTGCCTTCAGAGGGTTCACTTACAACTTCAGTACTTTTACATAGAGTCGTGTTTTTATTGAACTAACAGAACTCTTGAGTGAAGCGTGAACAGTCCCTCAGTCGTCCAGGTAGAATCCATGATCAAAGGAGAAGTTCAATTTGTCAACTGGACACAGTTTGTTTGGTTGAAAACGTTTCGCCGCTCATCTGAGAGGCTTCGTCAGCTCTGACGTACTCTTGAGTTAAAGTTGTGATTGTCAGTGAGTCTAAAGCAGGCATGGCATGGTCCGTTAAGCTTTTTAATCCGGCACGTCGAACTTGAAAAAATTATATTAATGAACCTTTGTTAATCAATGTCTAATCGATTCTAATTTGGGGGAAAAGGAGAACAAACTGTTTGATTAGCACTAGTCCTGTTTTAGTCCTGGTCTAGTCCTGTTTTAGTCCTGGTTTAGTCCTGGTTTAGTCCTGGTTTAGTCCTGTTTTAGTCCTGGTCTAGTCCTGTTTTAGTCCTGGTTTAGTCTTGGTTTAGTCCTGGTTTAGGCCTGGTTTAGTCCTGGTCTAGTCCTGTTTTAGTCCTGCTTTAGTCCTGTTTTAGTCCTGGTTTAGGCCTGATGTAGTCCTGTTTTAGTCCTGGTTTAGGCCTGGTTTAGTCCTGGTTTAGGCCTGGTTTAGTCCTGTTTTAGTCCTGGTTTAGGCCTGATGTAGTCCTGTTTTAGTCCTGGTTTAGGCCTGGTTTAGTCCTGTTTTAGTCCTGGTTTAGGCCTGGTTTAGTCCTCGTTTAGTCCTGTTTTAGGCCTGTTTTAGTCCTGTTTTAGTCCTGGTTTAGTCCTGTTTTAGTCCTGTTTTAGTCCTGGTTTAGGCCTGGTTTAGTCCTGGTTTAGGCCTGGTTTAGTCCTGTTTTAGTCCTGGTTTAGTCCTGGTTTAGTCCTGTTTTAGTCCTGGTTTAGGCCTGATGTAGTCCTGGTTTAGTCCTGGTTTAGGCCTGGTTTAGTCCTGGTTTAGTCCTGTTTTAGTCCTGGTTTAGGCCTGTTTTAGTCCTGTTTTAGTCCTGGTTTAGGCCTGTTTTAGGCCTGTTTTAGTCCTGTTCTAGTCCTGGTTTAGTCCTGGTTTAGTCCTGGTTTAGTCCTGTTTTAGTCCTGGTTTAGTCCTGTTTTAGGCCTGTTTTAGGCCTGTTTTAGTCCTATTTTAGTCCTGTTTTAGTCCTGGTTTAGTCCAGGTTTAGTCCTGGTTTAGTCCTGTTTTAGGCCTGTTTTAGTCCTGGTTTAGTCCAGGTTTAGTCCTGGTTTAGGCCTGTTTTAGTGCTGGTTTAGTCCAGGTTTAGTCCTGTTTTAGTCCTGGTTTAGTCCTGTTTTAGTCCTGGTTTAGTCCTGTTTTAGTCCTGTTTTAGTCCTGGTTTAGTCCTGATTGTAGAAGATTTTTATTTCATGATTTGGTTTGTTGATTTTTTTGTCGTATGAATGCATTTTTAAATCAACTGACTTTAAAGTTTTAATACAATAACATTTGAAGTTATAAAACATTTTGTCGTAATGTCTGCCTTTTTCTTTTTCTTTTTCATACAGTAGTTCTTCTGATTTTAAACACTGCGAATGAGACGCCCTGAGGCACAACGATGGGCTCCACCACAGACAAATATGTTTGGGATTTTTTTCTCTCATTTTTGTCCACCAAACCATTTTTTTTTTGCACCGTAATAATAATTTCCTCAACACAGACACACAAATGTGACTTGAGGAGAGAAATGTTCAGTTGTGTAACTGTTCTCTGGGTTTCTTTACTTGATTTTCTTGTTCCAAATATCAAGTACAAACTAAATACTGGACTGAGTTGTAGATTTATATATTTGTTTTTAAACTGGAGCATCACATTTTAGATTTTGTGTTTTGACCTTTTACAGGAGAAAATGTCTTATAAAGTTATAAAGTTCCAAAGGCTGTGATGTCATCAGCACAACCTCACTTCTGTTAGGATCTATTACAGCCAAACATGTGTCCACACGGCCTTTACATTCTTGAAATAGTGTCATTATTTAACACATGACTCCAGCATAAACTGGCCTCAACTATTTTAACAAGATTAAGAAAAGTATGAAGAGAGAGGACGCGCTGTGGGCAAAACAAAGCCCGACATCCAAGTGCCCGGGCATCTCACCCACACTATTCACTATGAAACTGTGCAGGTTTCTAAAGATTCAGGGCTCTCAAGTTTTGAAGATTGGTAGGAGTGAGATTTCAGCGGAGCGCGGGGGGGCGCCAAGCAGTAGTCGAGTTAGAAAATGAAACCAGGGGGGGATGGTGGAAGGGCAGGGCAGAATTAGAAGGTACTTTGTTAATATGGAAATGCTTTTATAACTAAAAGTCCATATTATCATTCAATAATGCACAGGATAATATGTTATCACACACAGTCTTGGTTTAGTTTTGGTTTAGTCCTGGTTTAGTCCTGGTTTAGACCTGTTTTAGTCCTGGCTTAGTCTTGGTTTAGACCTGGTTTAGTTTTGGTTTAGTCCTGGTTTAGACCCGGTTTAGATCTGGTTTAGTCTTGGCTTAGTCCTGGTTTAGACCTGGTTTAGTCCTGGTTTAGTGCCGGGTTAGTCCCGATTTAGTCTTGGTTTAGACCTTTTTTAGTCTTGGTTTAATCCTGGTTTAGTCCCAGTTGAATCCCGGTTTAGACCTGGTTTAGACCTGGTTTAGTCTTGGTTTAGTCCTGGTTTAGTTCTGGTTTAGTCCTGGTTTAGTTCCGGTTTAGTCCTGGTCTAGTCCTGGTTTAGTTCTGGTTTAGTCCTGGTTTAGTTCTGGTTTAGTCCTGGTTTAGTTCCGGTTTAGTCCTGGTCTAGTCCTGGTTTAGTTCTGGTTTAGTCCTGGTTTAGTTCCGGTTTAGTCCTGGTCTAGTCCTGGTTTAGTTCTGGTTTAGTCCTGGTTTAGTTCTGGTTTAGTCCTGGTTTAGACCTGGTTTAGTCTTGGTTTAGTCCTGGTTTAGTCCTGGTTTAGTCCTGGTTTAGTTCTGGTTTAGTCCTGGTCTAGTCCTGGTTTAGTTCTGGTTTAGTCCTAGTTTAGTCCTGGTTTAGTCCTGGTTTAGTCCTGGTTTAGTCCTGGTTTAGACAAACCTGCACACAGTGGAGGAAATAAGTAGATGATCCCCTTTGTGTACTGACAATATCATTTTACTTTAACAGAGACAGAACATCAAAAAGGAAATCCAGAAAACTACAGAAATATGAACTGATTTGCATTTCATTTAGTGAAATAAGTATTTGAATCCTCTAGCCAAAAAAGACTTAGTACTTGGTGGCAAAACCCTTGTTTGCAGCACAGAGGTCAGACGTTTCCTGCAGTTGATGACCAGGTTTGTGCACATATCAGAAGGAATTTTGGTCCACTCTTTGCAGATCATCTCTAAATCATTAAGGTTTTGTGCCTGTCGCTCCCTCCATAGGTTTTCTATAGGGTTAAGGTCTGGAGACTGGCTGGGCCACTCCATGACCTTAATGTGCTTCTTCTCGAGCCACTCCTTTTGTTTTGGGTCATTGTCGTGTTGGAAGACCCATCCACGGTGCATTTTCAGTTTCCTGGCAGAGGGACGGAGGTTGTCACTCAGGATTTTAACGGTACATGGCTCCATCTATCCTCCCGTTGACACAGTGAAGTTGTCCTGTGCCCCTGGTAGAAAAACACCCCCAAAGCAGAACGTTTCCACCTCCATGCTTGACAATGAAGGTGTTCTTGGAGTCATAGGCAGCATTTCTCTTCCTCCAAACACAGTGAGTTGGGTTAATGCCAAAGAACTCGATTTTGGTCTCATCTGACCACAGCACTTTCTCCCAATCCCCCTAAATCATTCAGGTGTTCATTGGCAGACTTCAGGGCCTGCACATTTAAGCATATCTTAAGCAGGGGGACCTTGTGAGCGCTGCAAGATTTTAATCCAATGTGAAGTAAAGTGTTACTGAAGGTTTTCTTAGTGCCTGTGGTCCCAGCTGCCTTGAGATCATTGACCAGCTCCTCCCGTGTAGTTCTAGGCTGATTTCTCACTGTTCTCATGATCACTGAAACCCCACGAGGTGAGATCTTGTGTGGAGCCCCAGACCGAGGTCGACTGATGGTCATTTTGTATTTCTTACATTTTAGAACAGTTGCACCAACAGTTCCTCCTTAACACCAGCTTCTTGCTTATGGCTTTGTAGCCTATTCCAGCCTCTATGATCTTGTCCCTGACGTCCTTTGACAGCTCTTTGGTCTTTGGTGTTTGGAGTCTGATTGATTGACTGATTCTGTGGACATGGGTCTTTTATACAGGTGATTAGTTAAAACAAGTGTCTAATTCAAGTGAGGAGTTGATTAGGAGTGTCTAACGAGTCTGTGGGAGCAGAACTCTTAAAGGCAAATTAACGTTTTTTTACAATCTGAGCCTTCTTTCGGTAATAAAACAAGTAGTTTTACTCACCCATAGCATTTTTCTGTCAATTGGAGCAGTATCGCAGAACTTATGTTGAGCCGTTCTGTTCTAGTAATGATCCCGTATCCGTTAACATGGTGCTGTATCATTTGCTCGGGGCATTACTTTGCGGTGTCCAAATAACACAAACTTTAGCACTTTTCAAATCATAGAAGCTCGATGTCTTAATATAAGATTTAGTTTGAAGCAAAAGTGGCCTGTAATCCGAGATTTATCCATAGTTTCGAGTAGATGAGGACGCCAGTGCGCATGTGCGGACTGTGCCTCTCAGCTCCCGGGACCCAAACATGAAACGCAAAGCTGAAAACTATGGATAAATCTCAGATTACAGGCCACTTTTGACTCAAACAAAATCTTACATTAAGACAGCGGGCTTCTATGATTTGAAAAGTGCTAAAGTTTGTGTTATTTGGAGACCGCAAAGTAATGCCCCGAATACAAATGCTAACGGATACGCTACAACATAACTTTCTTCAAACAGCTCCAAATAACACGAACGTGATATGGGTGAGTCAAACGACTTGTTTTATTACCGAAAGAAGGCTCAGATTGTAAAATAACGTTACTTTTCCTTTAATGGCTGGTAGGAGATCAAATACTTATTTTACACAATGAAATCAAATCAATCAATATATTTTGTATAATGTGTTTTTTTTATATTCTATCTCTAAATGTTAAAAAAAAACTGCCGTTAAAATTTTCCTGTCCATTTCTTTTCCAGTGGCAAAACCTACATGAGCAAGGATCAGATCCTGATTTCCTCCACTGTGTTTAGGCTGAGTTCTTCTATCAAACTGAAAACACTGTTCCACCTTGTGATGTCATGTGGTAATACAAGAAGAGCTCCACTGTGTTTTTAAACTCTTCACTAGAATCATTTGGATGATTTCAGACCTGGAATTGCCAATCTCTACGTAACTCCAGCTTCATGACATCACAAGGTGGAACAGAGCATTTGGAGCTTTGGAGATGTAGACAGACTAATAATAAAGGGTTACACAAACTCCATGTTTTTGAGTCAGTCTAAGATGGTTTAAAGCTCACGAGAGTTTATTTTGTGTAACATTTGTGGTGGGTTAAATATTTATGACTGCACCTGTACCATGACAAAAGATCACACAAAAACACATTTAAATACAATTTTATTCACTTAGGTATGAATCCGTTTGGTACCATTAACAAAACAAACAGTATAGTACCTCCACTAGGCACCAGTGGCACCAGTAAACATGGGAACGCCCAGTACACATGACCAGTCACACGTCTGGGCCGCTCGTTTAGTGTGTGCTTTTTCTTTATATTTACAATTTTCTACATTTTAGATACAAACAGAAGACATCACATATATGAAGCAACATGTATGGAATTATGTAGAGAAGAAAATAACAACATATTTTTTATATTTCATATTCAAATCCTCTTTGTGGACGGCTCAAACCTTTGGCCTTTTCTCAGTGAGCTTCATGATCAAGTCTCCTGAAATGGTTTTCACTTCACAGCTGCGCCACGTAAGGGTCAAGAAAGGAAAGGCAAAAGTGCAAAGGGCGGCTGCAGTCCTTCACTGAGAACAGTGGAAATAATCATGGAAATAATGAAAAAAGTGTAAATGTGAGGACATAAATAACACAAAATGCCTTGGACCCGTCCCAGGCCAGCCCAGGACGGCCCAGGCTAAAAGTACAAAGTTACATTCACATGAATTAGAAATGCTTATGGCACTAAACACACATACAGAACTGTGTAGGACAGGTTTTCACATTTACTTCATTAGAACATTGTTTGGTTGGACACTTCCTGTGGTCATTTTGTGGAATAAAATGGAGCTCAACAATGACTGTCCACAGCCCGGGTCACCCCACACTCTGGGGTGAAGAAAAAAACAAAACAGTAAAAGTTTGAAGGATCTGTGGAAACTAGTACCACAAGAGCTGTCATTTCAATTAAAACCTGTTTCTGAAACTTTTATTTACTTATTAAAGCTTTGTACACGATCTTTCTTTTTAAATGTGCAGAACTCTAACTCTAAAAGGAACGGCCAGTGAAAAAGGCCAACATGTGTTTATTGTAAAGAATGTCTCATCTTGTCTCTTTTTGTAGATCTAATCTCTCGTCCTGCTCCTACTGAAATTATTGCTTAGCCTGGAATGTTCCGCAGCAAAAAAACAAACTGACCCACAGGTTGGCCCCTCACCTGGGGAGCTCAGACCATCTCTGTTATGCAGAGCCCTGCTAACGAGGAGCAAGTCAGATCAGAGATCAGGGCCAGAGGGGCAGCTCTTCAGGACTGACCACACACACTGGTCTGGGACCGCTCTGACCACACACTCTGACCACACACACTGGTCTGGGACCGCTCTGACCACACACACTGACCACACACACTGGTCAGTTTTCAGGGAGGCTGCCAACCAGCACATCAACCAGCTGGGGTCTGGACCAGGTCTAGACTCGGACTCGGTTCAGGTCTAGTTTTTGCTGATGCAGAGGAATGCTGACACCATGATCTTGGTCTGGACCAGGTCTAGACTAGGACCTAGGACTAGGACTTGGTTTAGTTCTAGTCCTTGGTCTGGATCAGGTCTAAACTTGGACTTGATGCAGGCCTAGTTCTTGTTGAAGCTGAGGATTCTGTGGGTCTGGGTCTTGGTCTGGGTCTGGGTCTTGGTCTTGGTCTGGGTCTTGGTCTGGGGTCTTGGTCTGGGGTCTTGGTCTTGGTCTGGGTCTTGGTCTGGGGCTGGACCAGGTCTAGACCAGGACTTGGTTGAGTTCTAGTACAGCTGGGGCAGTTTTGGGATGAGCTCAGTAGAAACGTCGTGTTTGTGATGAAGTGTGTCATGTTGTACTTTGTAAATATCTAACAGAAAACACAAAACTCCAGCTCTCGAGTAGAGTTTACGGCTCCTGTACCACCTCTGCTGTGTATCGTGTGTCGTGTGTCGTGTATCGTGTGTCGTGTGTCGTGTGTCGTGTGTCGTGTATCGTGTGTCGTGACAGGCCGATGTGCATCATACTGGGTCAGACTCACACAGGCACAGAATCCACTGGGTCTAATACTCACAGACCAGGACCGAGGTCTGGACTTGGATCTAGACTTGGTCTCAACTTAAAGGGATAGTGCGTTTCTTTTAATCTGAATCTGTACGAGTTCCCCTCTAACAGTGTCGTGCGTAACACTGGCTGACCACTGACCGCGTCGTCTGAGCCCGGTTCTGCTCCGGTTCTGCAGCTCACAGAAGTTGTCCGTGAAAAATTCTGCAGTCTAATTCACATGGTGCTTTTTCTCTGCTGAATTTTTAGCGAACAACTGTTTGTGACACAAATATATCACTTTTTGGACAAATGTTTTGAGAAGAAAAACAAGCTTTATTAAATGTCCCCCAAACTTACCGGAACTCACGAGCTACAGAACCGGAGCAGAACTGGGCCCAGATCACGCTGTCAGGGGTAAGTCAGTGTTGATCTCAGGACACGGTTGAAGGGGACGCCGGACAGAGTCGATCCCTTTGGTCTCCACAGAAGACTCCAGACTTTGGGAGAGGACTGGCTGGGTTTAGATTTGGGATCAGGATTTAGAACCTGGACTAAGACCGGCCCTGGATTAGTGTTGAAGCTAAGCAGTCTGGGGTCTTGGTCTAGATCCTGGTCTAGATCCTGGTCTAGAGCAGGACCAGGACTCGTACCTGTTGAAGCCGACGACTCGTGTGGAGCTGGGGTCTTAGTCTGGACCAGGTCTAGACTTGGACTCGGTTCAGGTCTAGTTTTTGCTGATGCAGAGGAATGCTGACACCGTGATCTTGGTCTGGACCAGGTCTAGACTAGGACCTAGGACTAGGACTTGGTTTAGTTCTAGTCCTTAGTCTGGATCAGGTCTAAACTCGGACTTGATGCAGGCCTAGTTCTTGTTGAAGCTGAGGATTCTGTGGGTCTGGGTCTTGGTCTGGGTCTGGGTCTTGGTCTGGGGTCTTGGTCTGGGGTCTTGGTCTGGACCAGGTCTAGACCAGGACTTGGTTGAGTTCTAGTACTTGTTGATGCCGAGGATGCGGACTCCGTGCAGCTGGGGCAGTTTGGGGATGAGCACGCTCAGTAGAGACACCGTGTTTATGACGAAGTGTGTCGTGTCGTACTTTGTGTAGAAACTCGCCAGGAAATATCTAAAAAATAAAAATGTTATAATAAATACATGGAGCTCATTAAATATAAACTGACAAGAATCCAGCTTTAGGAAATCAAACCTTCTGAATGATGAAGTGACATGTACGGACAGTTTAAAAAAGCATTAACATTTGGGTTTGACCAGTCTCTGCTCGGTCGTCATGGTAACACACTTTCAGTTTGATTATTGCTGATGGAAATATAGACAATACACTAAATACTGAAACTAATTTATGGCACAGACACAAAACCCAAAAGCAAAATGAAAGCACAAAAACTTTCTAAATGTACAATATTGTTAAAAAATGAAACACTTTAGTGCTTAGTTTGCATCTGTAATGAGTCAGGGAAGTTATGTATTCAACCTTTTACAACCTAAAAAAACCTAAATATAGCCAAAAAAATAACCATAAATCCCCCAGTAGTGCACAGAAAATATACAGACTATAAATGGTTCCAGCTGCCGTGTATTGAACGATAAGTGGGTAGAGTAAATATGGTGGCAGGCCTGGTCTCTGCTGCTAAAATGTTTTGAGTTCTTATCATTATATTGTAGCCAGTACGGCAATTATTGACTGACCAAATGACGCTTGTGTCAGGATTGTGTAAAACAAGCTTCCCCACAAGAATAAGACATAACGAGAAGCTTCTATTTGAATGAAGTGTTGATGCCAAACGAGCTGCACATTTAGACATATTCATGTGAAACTGAACTGATCTTTAAAATGTACCAGTTGGAGCATAATGATCCACGGGTGTCAAAAATTAACTCTTGTTTTTTAGTGTCTGTGTCATATTGACTTTAAGGAGGCCAAGTACAGTCAGACGGGTTTGGACTCACAGGACGATGGGGGAGATGGTGAAGAACTTCCTGGAGGAGGTGAACTGGATGCCGTAGTCGAGCTGCTCCCAGTGGGTCAGGAGTCTGGCCTTTCCCTGGTCTGGAGTCTCAAATGGAGTGCCTTTAACTGCATGCATGAACACATACATGCCCTGTAGACAAGGAACAGGGACCAATGTACACATTAAACTGTAGCCGTGTCTCAATTCTCAGAGTGCACACTTCAGAGTGTGGTTTTAAGGTAAGTAAGTACATTTTATTTATGTAGCACATTTAAAAACAGTGAGAACTGGCCAAAGTGCTGTACAATGTCAAAAAGCTAAAAATAATAATAAATAAATCGGCAGCATAAAATACACAAGAACATTTGACATGGCAGAAGTAAACATAAGATGAAATAAAAGACAGGATAAAAGAGATAAAAGAGCTAAGAGGCAAAGGCCACAGTGTACAAATGAGTTTTTAGCTTGGATTTAAAAGTGGTGATTGTTGGAGCAGATCTGATGTCAGCAGGTAAACTGTTCCAGAGACGTGGAGCTGCCACAGCAAAAGCACCGTCCCCTTTGTGCTTGAGGCGGGAGCGGGCAACACAAAGGAGACCTTTGTCGGCAGATCTAAGGGACCTGGGTGCAGAGTCATGTCGCAGCATGTCGGAGATGTACTTGGGGGCCATGAAAGGACTTAAAAAGCAAAAGAAGTATTTTAAATTGAATTCTAAAACAAATGGGAAGCCAGTGCAGAGAGGAGAGGACAGGAGTGATGTGTTCCTGCCTCTTGGTGCCTGATAAAAGTCGAGCAGCAGCATTCTGCACCAGCTGCAGGCGAGCTCGCTGGGTCTGGGGGAGGCCAAAGTAGAGGGCGTTGCAGTAATCCAGCCGAGATGTTATGAAGGCATGGATAACTGTTTCCAGATCTGGAAAAGAGAGTGATGGCTTGAGCTGGGTGATCACTCTCAGCTGTACTAACTATTTTTTATGACCGTATTTATTTGTTTTTTGAAACACAAGTCAGAGTCAAAGATAACCCCAAGGCTTTTGGCAGAAGGTTTAACAAAAGAGGAGAGGTGAGATAGATTGCCAGTAACTCTGGGTATTGATTTAGGGGATCCAAAAACTAGGACCTCGGTCTTGCTGTCGTTGAGTTGTAGAAAATTGTTGGACATCCAAAGCTTAATGGCCTCTATACAGTAATGGCCTCTCTAGGAGAGATTGGGCGGAGTCCTGTGATGTTAATGGTAAGTATAATTGTGTGTCATCGGCGTAGAAATGAAAGGAAACAAAATGTTTACGGATAATGTCCCCTAGGGGGAGCATGTATAGGCAGAAGAGTATTGGCCCTAAAATTGAGCCTTGGGGGACACCATAGGAGACCGGAGCAGAAGCAGATGAGGAATGACCGATGGAAACTGAAAAAGTCCTATGTTGGAGATAGGACTTGAACCATAGCAGTGCTGTCCTTTTAATGCCCACCCACTCTTCAAGGCGGTTGAGGAGGATGGTATGGTCCACTGTGTCAAAGGCCGCTCAGACTGGGTACTCAGACTGCAGGCAAGACTGTGCATACTTGCTCAGCCCTGAGTGCTGGGCGTCGGCGAAATGCGACAGGTCTCGCAACTACCAGATGCAGCCGCCAACTCCATTTTCTCCCGTAGAAGAAGTAGCGTGCGGTGCATGCTGGGATACACGAGTGTGTGAAGTGTGCTTTTTCATGCAGTTGGTCCACGCCCGATTTCCATGGAAACGACTGTGGTCTTCAGACCGCGTGTTAACTGTGCATGGGACAAAAAAGAAATGGGACAGCAGTCGTCGGGCCGGTGTCCCGTCGAAATGGGCCGCCCCGTCAGAATGAGCTCCAAGCGCTACTGCGCATGCGCGCGCATGCGCAAACCACCCCTGAGTGTTGTTCCCTTTAAATGCCATCGAGCTTGGCTCCAGAGGCAGAAGTTGAGTTGCTTTCTACAGAAGTGGACTTGTTTTCAACAATTGCAACGCAAGTAAGTAACATTTTAACATTTTATTGGATTTATTGTATGTTACAACCAACATACAACCAATTACATTTAACAATGTATTGGATTTATTGTATGTTATAACCAATTACGCACGTAAGGAATGATAATTTGCGGCAGATACCTACGTCAAATGATAATAGTTTGGATTTAACATCTGACTGCATCGTTATGGTTTTTATTACATCGTATTTTGTTATTTTGTTTCTATGTGAACGTAGAAAACGTTGTAACTTTGTTTAGAAAGGCGCTGTGTATAATTAGCCTTATTTTGTCTTTTACAGTTTCTTACATTTGTGAACAACTTTTACTTCAGCTTTCCACAATATTGCTTCCCAAGGAGAGTGCTTACTCTGCTTACTTGGAGAAGAAACAGGCGTCAATGGAGACTGTGAAAGCCACAGCAGCAAAAAACATCTCCAAGACTCAAGAAAAACAGAGGCAGGCCTATGAAAAGCGCTTTATAAATATTGTTTGATTGATTGATTGATTGATATTTTTGTAAATATAAATATATTTGTAAATGTTTCTTCTGTTGTCCCTTTTCCTGTCCTCATAAATCATGAATAAGAGACAAGCCTTATTTGACAGATAATATAAGCGTGTCGAAATGAACTGTCCATGCCCATTATAAAAGAGTTGGAATTTTACATACTAAAGACACCGTATGCAAACAGCAAACAGCATACAACTCTCTAATCCTATCTAATCTAAAACTGCACACGTATTTGTCATAGTACGTATTTGTCAAGTACAAACGCCACAATTTTGGATGTCATTGAGTGCAATGTTCAAAATGTGCACAAAACTGTTATAATTTTTAAAATGTTTCGGTAACACTTTATAATAACGGTCGCTTATAAAGCATTAGTAACACTTAGTAAATAATGAACTAATTATTACTAATTATTTTACAAAACATTTACAAATATTTGTTCATGAGTAAGAAATACTTAGTAAATAATGAACTAATTATTTTACAAAACATTTACAAATATTTGTTAATGAGTTAGAAATATATTAAATATTTGTTAATGAGTAAGAAATAATCAATTTAATCTCGCCAGAAAGACCCATTGAAAGGAGATATTATGACACGCATGGTCCCTCCCACTCAACCAATCCTAAAAATACAAATAATTATCTATAATTATTTGTATTTTTACAAATAATTAGCTTTGAATCTATACAACTGTAAACAACTCACGCATACAACTGTAAACGAAAAACGGCGTATTTCGACGTAAGGCGGCCTATTTCGACGGGGGGGCGTAACCCGATAGACATCGCCGTCAAAATAGGTCAGTGGTGGGCTCATTCTGACGAGGCGGCCCATATCGACAGTACACCGGATGTGACGTACATGCCCTTAAAACCACACTCCGAACTGTGCACTCTGAGAACTCAGACACTGCTTATAACATACGTACAAACATGCCCTGCAAGAAACAGGGACAAATATTACCTACATCCAACTATAACACATAAAAGCCTTTCAGACAAAATCCAGGGAGAAATATCAATGTACTTTCAAGTACAATGAGCCCTGCGAACCAGGAATAAAGACAAATATTCAACAATAATAAACACATAAACCCTGCAGACAAGGAACAGGGAGAAATGTCAGAATGCCATTAAACATTCTTCTTCCCCACTGTAGTTAGCTAAAACCTAACCCTAACCTGTCCCTATCTTAACCAAATGGACTGTTCCTGAACTCTAATCACAACCGTAACCCCAATGTGAAAAAATATAGTCAAAAATCAACATTTGCACAGCCAAGAATGTGAAGTGGCGGTTATGTGGCATAACTTGGTTGGGGGAAAACAGTTGTACACATATGTACATACATGCCCTGCAGACAAGAAACAGGGAGAAATCTAGACTCAACAATAATATAAAGACAAGGAAGTGACAAATATCAGTATCTGCATTCAACAGTAACATGCACAGAAGCCCCGCAGACAAAGAACAGGGTATAAATACTTGTGTAAAAACGACTACTTTAAAAACAACAACAACGTTATTTTCCTTAATATCTCCAAGTTGCCGTAAACATGTTATTGTCCTGTTATTTTAAAGTCAGTGTTTACTTTACACTCATGTTATACACAAAACTCAAATGTTAAAAAGTGATAACTGTAACATCCTACTGGTGTTGTCAAGATAGTAACATTTCAAACTCAATTTTGATACTAAGGAATAAATTCAATACCCCGATACCACAATGATAATAAAAACATTTTCCTTATGTTTTAAAAAATATTTTCCTTTTCTGGCAAACCGTCCGGCGCCTCAGGAGGGGGAAGCAGTGCTTCACCAACACTGTTTACAGTGGGGGTGGGGAGCTGTTGACCTCGACTGGGGATGTTATCGGACAGTGGAAGGAATACTTTGAGGATCTCCTCAAAGTATTCGCCACCACATCTTCCGAGGAGGAAGCAGAGGCTGGAGACTTGGAGGCGGACTCGTTCATCACCCTGGCTGAAGTCACTGAGGTGGTTGGAAAGGCCCCGGGGGTGGATGAGATCCGTCCTGAGTATCTCAGGTCTCTGGATGTTGTGGGGCTGTCTTGGCTGACACGTCTCTGCAACATCGCGTGGCGGTCGGGGACAGTACCTCTGGACTGGCAGACCGGGGTGGTCCCTCTGTTTAAGAAGGGGGACCGGAGGGTGTGTTCCAGCTATCGGGGAATCACACTCCTCAGCCTTCCCGGTAAGGTCTATTCCAGGGTGCTGGAGAGGAGAATTCGACTGATAGTCGAACCTCGGATTCAGGAGGAGCAGTGTGGTTTTCGTCCCGGCCGGGGAACACTGGACCAGCTCTATACTCTCCATCGGGTGCTCGAGGGTGCATGGGAGTTTGCCCAACCAGTCCACATGTGCTTTGTGGATCTGGAGAAGATCGACCGTGTCCCTCGTGGGGTCCTGTGGAGAGTGCTCTGGGAGTACGGGGTTCGGGGCCCTTTACTAAGGGCTGTTCGGTTCCTGTATGACCGGAGCAGGAGCTGTGTTCACATTGCCGGTAGTAAGTCGGACCTGTTTCCGGTGCATGTTGGACTCCAGGGCTGCCCTTTGTCACCGGTTCTGTTCATTATATTTATGGACAGAATTTCTAGGCGCAGTCAGGGGCCGGAGGGGATCCGGTTTGGGAACCACAGGATCTCATCTCTGCTGTTTGCTGATGATGTTGTCCTGATGGCTTCATCGAACCGGGACCTCCAATGTGCACTGGGGCGGTTTGCAGCCGAGTGTGAAGCGGCTGGGATGAGGATCAGCTCCTCCAAATCCGAGGCCATGGTTCTCGACTGGAAAAAGGTGGCTTGCCCTCTCCGGGTGGGGAGTCCTTGCCTCAGGTGGAGGAGTTCAAGTATCTCGGGGTCTTGTTCACGAGTGAGGGGAGGATGGAGCGTGAGATTGACAGGTGGATCGGTGCAGCGTCGGCAGTGATGCGGTCGCTGTACCGGACCGTTGTGGTCAATTTACCGGTCAATCTACATTCCTACCCTCACCTATGGTCATGAGCTCTGGGTAATGACCGAAAGGACGAGATCGCGGATACAAGCGGCCGAAATGAGTTTCCTCTGTAGAGTGGCTGGGTGCACCCTTAGAGATAGGGTGAGGAGCTCAGTCACACGGGAGGAGCTCGGAGTAGAGCCGCCGCTCCTCCATGTGGAGAGGAGCAGCTGAGGTGGCTCGGGCGTCTGTTCCGGACGCCTCCTGGACGCCTCCCTCGGGAGGTGTTCCGGGCATGTCCCACCGGGAGGAAGTCCCGGGGAAGGCCCAGGACACTCTGGAGGGACTATGTCTCCCGGCTGGCCTGGGAACGCCTTGGGGTCCCCCCGGAGGAGCTGGAGGAAGTGTCTGGGGTGAAGGAGGTCTGGGAGTCCCTGCTTAGACTGTTGCCCCCGCGACCCGGCCCCGGATAAGAGGAAGAAAATGGATGGATGGATGGACATTTTCCTTAGAATGACCCCGTGGCCTTGTATCCGTGTACTCCTCAGTGTCCTGTAGGTTCCACAGTGCTCCACAGTCTGTGTACACTAGTCTGTGCTCTTATACTTGTTCTGATGCAGCCTAAAAGAATTCTAAAAGCTACAAACATTTTTAGTATCGATACTTGCTCAAACGAGTATTCGATTAGTATCTGAACCCTGCTAGTTTTAAAATAACATGACACATTTTTTTGTTGTTGTAGGATCCAGCAGCCCAAAGTGAAGAGCTCATTCTGCATTCTGGATTATTTTGAGAACCACGTCACAAATGGTTCACATAAACCATTTTGACACGATGCCCTTAACATTCACAGTAAGTCCTGGTGGAGTTTGCTGTGTAACTGTCCTGGTTTATGGTTCACATCTCTCATTTCTGGGCCTATCCACAAAATACAAAAGTAGAAAAAAATAGAAATAATGTAGAATATAATTTTTTTTTTCTTCTGACAATGGCTCCAAAAAGCGTTGCCATTATTCAACCCCAAAGAAGTGATTGTTGACAGCTGAAAGGATTTTAAAAGATGAATATGACAAGTTTGTGGAGCTGATCTCAAAGGAGAAACATTTGTGCGTCATAAATGTGAAGAGTGAATCTCCCGTAGTTGCACAAGCCCCTGATGCTTAAAAACAGTTCTATTTTTAATCCAGCAAAGGCCGAATCATGTCATGATAAAACTATGTGAAGTCCACTTGTTTTGTGTAGTTCAACCACTTCCTCATAGACACACATGAGGCTGATTCAGATACGCCAACCCTGAAATAGATTCTGAGCCAGGGCTAAACTAAGACTAAACCAGGATTAAACCAGGACTAAACCAGGATTAAACCAGGACTAAACCAAGACTAAACCAAGATCAAACCAGGACTAAACCAAGACTAAACCAGGACTAAACCAAAACTAAACCAGGACTAAACCAAGATCAAACCAGGGCTAAACTAAGACTAAACCAGGATTAAACCAGGACTAAACCAGGACTAAACCAAAACTAAACCAGGACTAAACCAAAACTAAACCAGGACTAAACCAAAACTAAACCAGGACTACACCAAGACTAAACTAGGGCTAAACCAAGACTAAACCAGGACTAAACCAGGACTAAACCAGGACTAAACCAGGATTAAACCAAAACTAAACCAAGACTAAACCAGGATTAAACCAGGACTAAACCAAAACTAAACCAGGATTAAACCAGGACTAAACCAGGACTAAACCAAGACTAAACCAAGACTAAACCAGGATGAAACCAGGACTAAACCAGGATTAAACCAGGACTAAACCAGGATTAAACCAGGATTAAACCGAGACTAAACCAGGACTAAACCAGGACTAAACCAGGACTAAACCAGGATTAAACCAGGACTAAACCAAGACTAAACCAGGATTAAACCAGGACTAAACCAGGACTAAACCAGGACTAAACCAAAACTAAACCAGGATTAATCCAGGACTAAACCAGGACTAAACCAAGACTAAACCAGGATTAAACCAAGACTAAACTAAGACTAAACTAAGACTAAACCAGAATTAAACCAGGACTAAACCAGGATTAAACCAGGACTAAACCAAGACTAAACCAGGATTAAACCGAGACTAAACCAGGACTAAACCAAGACTAAACCAGGATTAAACCAGGACTAAACCAGGACTAAACCAAGACTAAACCAGGATTAAACCAGGGCTAAACCAAGACTAAACTAAGACTAAACCGGGTCTAAACCAGGATTAAACCAAGACTAAACCAGGGCTAAACCAGGACTAAAACTAAACTAAACTAGGATTAAACCAGGGCTAAACCAAGACTAAACTAAGACTAAACCAGAATTAAACCAAGACTAAACCATGGCTAAACCAGGACTAAACCAAGACTAAACCAGGACTAAACCAAGATCAAACCAAGGCTAAACCAAGACTAAACTAGGATTAAACCAGGGCTAAACCAAGACTAAACTCAGACTAAACCAGGATTAAACCAAGACTAAACCAAGATCAAACCAGGGCTAAACTAAGACTAAACCAAGACTAAACCAGGTCTAAACCAGGATTAAACCAAGACTAAACCTAAACTAGGATTAAACCAGGGCTAAACCAAGACTGAACTAAGACTAAAACAGGAATAAACCAAGACTAAACCTGGACTAAACAAACATTAAACCAGTGCTAAACTAAGACTAAACCAAGACTAAACCGGGTCTAAACCAGGATTACACCAAGACTAAACCAGGGCTAAACCAGGATTAAACCAGGACTAAACAAGGACTAAACCAGGACTAAAACTAAACTAAACTAGGATTAAACCAGGGCTAAACCAAGACTAAACTCAGACTAAACCAGGATTAAACCAAGATCAAACCAGGGCTAAACTAAGACTAAACCAAGACTAACCCGGGTCTAAACTAGGATTAAACCAAGACTGAACCTAAACTAGGATTAAACCAGGGCTAAACCAAGACTAAACCAGTTCTAAACCAGGATTACACCAAGACTAAACCAGGGCTAAACTAGGATTGCTAAACCAAGACTAAACTAAGACTAAACCAGAATTAAACCAAGACTAAACCAGGACTAAACCAAGACTAAACCAGAATTAAACCAAGACTAAACCATGGCTAAACCAGGACTAAACCAGGACTAAACCAAGATCAAACCAGGGCTAAACCAGGACTAAACCAAGACTAAACTAGGATTAAACCAGGGCTAAACCAAGACTAAACTCAGACTAAACCAGGATTAAACCAAGACTAAACCAGGACTAAACCAAGATCAAACCAGGGCTAAACTAAGACTAAACCAAGACTAAACCGGGTCTAAAACAAGACTAAACCAGGGCTAAACCAGGACTAAACCAGCACTAAACCAGGATTAAACCAGGATTAAACCAAGACTAAACCAGGACTAAACCAGGGACCAAACCAGGACTAAAGCAGAGACTAAAGCACAGCATCCTTACGAGGTTGTGAATGACGTTGGTGAGGGTCCAGACCACAGGGACAGTGAAGAATGGGATACTGAGCAGGATCACGTGCAGAGTGCAGACCCCTAGAGTATAAGTAAGCCAGATGCCCCGGCTGTTCATGACTCGCCTGTATGGGTTCACCTCACTGTGTGCCACGCCCACGTTCATCTCCACCTGAACAAAAACACACACACGTGCATTCTACTTTATATTTGTCACGTACTTTCAGTTATCTGATGGTCGGATCATAAAAATACTTCTTACATTAAATGTTTATTTTTACAGAGGGGATATCATGCAAAATCTATATTTTTAGGTTTCTACCGTATTAGAACGTTGTTCCCTCATTAAAAATATGCCTGAAGAGTTTTAGATGTCGTCCATGCATGTTTGAGTAATTTAGCGATTTCTCCTGGGCCCTATTCAACTCCTGCTTACAGTTAGCTGTAAGATTCTACTCAGCCATGCTCCCACATGACAGTTCTCCATAAACGCCTCCTTATCAAAGCCTGATGTGGTCAGATTTCAGAAGCCACAGTAGGGGGGGGGGGGGGTTGGGGGGGGGGAAAAAAACTGTTGTCGTGGTGAGTGTTGGTGGAGGTCAGAAGGACCATCAGACTGTCCCATGGCAGCTGTGGCTACAATAGTGGCTTACCTCAGAGTGAATGAAGAATCCATGAAAGTGTAAAGCCCTGTCCAGGCTTATGCATGATTAAAAACATGATACAAAACTGTACATAGCAGCTTCCCCAGCCTGATGTGTGTGCACATGTGCGGGGTTCATTAGTGTTGTGTAGCGCTCTGAAGGGGGAGTGAGCTAACACGCGGAGCAAAGTGAGGTGGTCTCAGAGTGACAAACAAATGAAACTGAAACTTACTGAACATGTTCATATGTTGTTTTCGAATACAGTAATCCCTCGTTTATCGCGGGGTTTTGGTTCCAGAAATAACCCGCAATAAGAGAAATCCCCGAAGTAGGACAACTTTATATTTTACAATTATTCTACATGTTTTAAGGCTGTAAACGCCTCACCACACACATTATACGCTTTTCTCAGACTGGAATTAACATTTTCTCATATTTGTCTCTCGTTTACACACTCAAACTTTCATAGATTTTATTAAATGTATTAATAGTGACGCGTGGGGGGAGACGCGGCTCCGGAAGCCCCGCCGAACGCACGAGGAGCACCGCCACGTCCTGGGACGAGACGCAACCCTCATCGTGGACAAATCCATGACAGAGCAGCACGACTGGCGCGAGGCCGCGCGCCCCACCCGCGGCTGCGAGCAAGAGATCGAACCGTGGCGCCCGGACCGCGTCCTCTCAGCCCGAGCCACAAACCGAACACGCACAAACGAACGCAAGAGCCGCAAACCAGCAAAGAGCTGCACGGAGTGATTTAATCCTGATTTAGACCTGGTCCAGTCCTGGTTTAGTCCAGGACCAGTCCAGGTTTAGTCCTGGTCTAGTCTCTTAGCCAATCAGGACGCAGGTGTTCTGCTTACACTATAAAAATAAATAAAAAAATAAAAATCGGCGAAACAGCGAGGCCGCGGACAGTGAACCGCAGAGCGAGGGATTATTGTATTTCCTTTTCAGAAAATAACACTTAACACGGGGATCCAAACATGTGTTAGCACAGAAGTAAAACAGCCGCTCTTTAAAAACGCACAAGTTCTAATAAATATTGTCTTTTTGAGACATGGTTCACTCTAGACTTTGTGTGAGATGATGATAACAAACATCTTATATAATGTGACTGAACTTTGACCTCTGGCAGAACTAAATAATGTGAGTTGAAGTTTGATGACGAGCTGAGTGTAGCGGCTCAGTGTTTGCTCAGGGAACACTTTCTATATGACCCGAGGCATGAGAAATAACCCGGACTGTTTCACATTTTGTTACTTGTGTCATAAAAATGAACAAAATGAACACGTTTGTTCTTCTATCTCGACTCCACAGAGCATCACAAACGTGCAAAAACTCTTAGAAAAATACAGTACTGCTTCATGTCAAAAAGCACCACACAAGAAAATATTCACACAACTGTTTGGATAAAAAAGTGCAATTTTAAAATGATAACTGGACGGTTGAAACAAAAACACAATTGAATTCATCTCACCAACAATAAGCCAGTTACCTCATGTGGATACTTTTCACTACATTTGAGAGCAGTATCTGTACTATCTGTACTGAGCCGAATAGTAAAAGTATCTTTTTTATTATAGTTTGAGACCTGCTGAAAAGGCTGAGGATCAGTTGTTTCTGTTCAACAAAATTCAGCACAAATATTGATCAAAAACAACATTTGAAGCGTTATTAGATCTCAAAATCTGCACAAAATACTTTGACTTTTTACTCTTCAAGTACATTTTTAAACGGGTACTTTAATACTTTTGCTCAAGTCTTTTTTTTTTTACTCCGGGTCTGCACTTTTACTGAACAGAAGTGAGGACTTCTTCCACCACTAAAATGTAATAAAAACACATCTGAGACACAACGGACATGTCAGATCTGTGGAGAGGCCACCCCCGCTCACAGGATGTTTTTCCAAGCTATTTCCAAGCAAATCCATCCTCCCCCCCACCCTAGACCCATTCCAGTTTGCATACTGGGCCAACCGCTCTACCGAGGATGCAATCTGTTCTGCACTTCACCCGGCTCTCACCCACCTAGACAATAAAGACTCATATGTGAGAATGCTGTTCATAGATTTCAGTTCAGCATTCAACACCATAATCCCACAGCAGCTCATTATCAAACTAGACCACCTGGGGCTTCAGACCTCACTCTGTAATTGGCTGCTGGACTTCCTCAGTGAGAGGCCACAGGCAGTGCGGGTCGGCAGAAACACCTCAAGCTGCATTAGACTGAGCACAGGAGCCCCCCAGGGCTGTGTGCTCAGTCCGATGCTCTTCACTCTGCTGACCCACGACTGCTCACCAGCGTTCAGCACCAATCACATAGTGAAGTTTGCGGACGATACGACTGTGGTGGGTCTCATCTCTAATAACGATGAGACAAACTACAGGAGTGAGGTGAGCCTTCTGACCCAGTGGTGCAGCAATAACAATCTCCTTCTTAATGTTGAAAAGACCAAGGAGATTGTTGTTGACTTCCGGAGAGGCCCCACCCAGCACCCCCCACTGTCCATCAATGGTGCTGCTGTAGAGAGGGTGAGCAGCACCAAATTCCTGGGGGTGCACATCAGTGAGGACCTCTCCTGGACAGTGAATACTGTATCACTGGCAAAGAGGGCTCAGAAGCGCCTCTATTTCCTCCGCAAACTGAGGAGAGCTGGAGCCCCCCCACCCATCATGACCACCTTCTACCGAGGCACCACTGAGAGCGTCCTGACCAGCTGCATCACTGTGTGGTACGGGAGCTGCACTGAACAGAACAGGAAAGCTCTGCAGTGCATAGTGAATGCAGCTGGGAGGATCGCTGGTGTCTCTCTCCCCTCCCTCCTAGACATTTTTAACACCCGCCTCACCCGCAGAGCGTCCAGCATTGTGGGTGACCCGAGCCACCCCGCACATAGCCTGTTCAGCCTCCTGCCCTCGGGGAGAAGGTACCGGAGTCTCCGGGCCCACTCCACCAGACTGTCAAACAGCTTCATCCACCAGGCTGTCAGGAGGCTGAACTCACACCCGAACTCACACCCGAACTCCCACCTTACCCATCTCCCACCCCCCACCCCCCATATTGGCATAACCTGTATTCCATAAAAGACACATCACTCTAGACACTTTAAAAAACTGCTGCTAAGGACGACCGTTGCACTGCTGCACATTTACATTTACTACTGGATTTTACTCCTGTTGCACTGTTGTTTACTACTGTTATTGCACATTTACTACTGGAATTTTAGTACTGTTGTTTACTCCTGTTGCACTAGAATTACTACTGTTGCACACTTATTTTTATTTATCTTAACTCCAATGCACATTCTACTGCACATGACCAAGTCACTGCTGTATCTTCCATTGCACATTTTGATGCACACTGCACACTTTGGAAATCTGTATATAGTATAGTTTATTTATTATGTTGCACTGTTTTAAGATTTTAGATCGTAGACTTTAGTTTTAACTTAGATCTCTGTCTTAGATAGTTTTTGTTGTGTTTTGTCTTCATATTGTATTTTGTACACTGTCTTTTTGCACTACCTGGCCAGAGAGAAACAAAATTTCGATTCACTGTATGTTGAACACATATGGCAGAATTGACAATAAAGCTGACTTTGAACTTTGAACTATTTTTAAGCAATCGAAACATAGAGGCGTTTAATGCCATACTGTGGAACATTCCAGGCAGCCACCAGAAAAGTGCAGTGCAGCTTAAACCTAGAACAAAAGTCTGATCCAGATTTAGAGCTGTGACTTTTTAAAAACATTTTTAAAAGGAAGTGTGTGGGAAAGAAGGTTCTGGAAAAGTTTCACATTCTTGAACTGTTCAGACACATTCAGTGGAGCAATGACATGACACATTATTATGACATGAAAATCTAAAACGCCTTGAATAGAACAACTTATGGGAACTTTAAATATCAAAGCTCAGCACAAGTGTCCATGAAACTGAACCAGAACCAGGACTAAATCAGGACTAAATCAGGACTGAAACAGAACCAGGTCTAACCTTACCCTAAACAAGGACTAAAACAGGATTTTAAAGCAACAACCCTGAACCAGGACAAAACCAGGACTAAACATTAACCCACTAATTTTGTAATCCGTAATATTTGGGTCATTCCAGAATTGGAGGACATTTTACGTCCCACTCATAAAAATTAAATAATCCACATACAAAATACTAAAACATACAGTTTCTGAGTGAATTTAATTGTCCTGAGACCAAAAGAGAAAAGAATGCTTGAAAATAGTTTTTAAAATACCAAATAAATCTGGAGTTCCCCCAAATGCCGTTTTCCTCTTGTCCCACCCCTCTAATGACCAAACTGAATCTCAAATAAAACAGTTAAAATTGAATTGAAATTTCTTGTTTTTTCTATAATTAGTTTCATTTCCATCTCTTGTAACTGTGGAACATTTGTTTTAATAGACATAATATTTCAAATAATAATTATTATTCATGGAACATGTGTCCCACAACCTGCACCAACCCTGTTACCAGAACATTTTTAGTCTGGTAGAAGAAGAAGAAAACAGAACCACATGATCAATCAATCAATCAATCAACAGTGAACCACATGATCCCCTGGACTTGACATCATCAAACAGTTTTCCAAAAGAATGGGCAGAGCAAAGGTTTATCTTCTCTTCTATTTTTCATATTTTTATAACATCGTTAGTCTTGATTGAATGTCTCACTCTGCCTCATGCAACCCTGTTATGCAAATGATCAGAATAAGACAATTATTATTATTATTTTTCCTTTACTTATTTGCATAAATAAGTTTTTCCTCTTGATTAGCAGTAACAGCTAAACAGCTTCTGCTCCTGAGATAAAGTGAACATTAGTGCGGATCTGCAACCCTGTTACCTGCAACCCTGTTACTGCGATTAGAGGAAATACAGAAATAAACCATAAAATCATATAATAAAAATTTTACCATTGACCGTCAGCTGAGCTAATCAAACATTTAATACTTTATTACCGATTATTGATGAATATGTAGCAGAAAATCAGAAAAGTGAAGGTTTATTTTTCAAGAATTTTAAAGCCAAAATGTCCTCCACTTCTGGAATGACCCACAAAACAATGATCAATATCTAATTCACTGTTTAGGAAGTTACTAACAAACTATTCTTGAAAAATCCTACATAAGAAATGTTTACAATATAAACCAGTTCAGTCTCATTAAAGTTTAAAGGCAAATTAACGTTTTTTTTACAATCTGAGCCTTCTTTCGGCAATAAAACAAGTAGTTTTACTCACCCATAGCATTTTTCTGTCAATTGGAGCAGTATCGCAGAACTTATGTTGAGCCGTTCTGTTCTAGTAATGATCCCGTATCCGTTAACATGGTGCTGTATCATTTGCTCGGGGCATTACTTTGCGGTGTCCAAATAACACAAACTTTAGCACTTTTCAAATCATAGAAGCCCGATGTCTTAATGTAAGATTTCGTTTGAGTCAAAAGTGGCCTGTAATCCGAGATTTATCCATAGTTTCGAGTAGATGAGGACGCCAGTGCGCATGTGCGGACTGTGCTCTCAGCTCCCGGGACCCAAACATGGAACGCAAAGCTGAAAACTAATCCGATAAATCTCGGATTACAGGCCACTTTTGACTCAAACGAAATCTTACATTAAGACATCGGGCTTCTATGATTTGAAAAGTGCTAAAGTTTGTGTTATTTGGAGACCGCAAAGTAATGCCCTGAATACAAATGCTAACGGATACGCTACAACATAACTTTCTTCAAACAGCTCCACATGACACGAACGTGATATGGGTGAGTCAAATGACTTGTTTTATTACCGAAAGAAGGCTCAGATTGTAAAATAACGTTACTTTTCCTTTAAACTCTAATGTCCAACTATAGTCCTGGTTTGTTTAGGGTTAGTAACAGTCCTGTTACTAGTCCTGTTACCAGGACTGTTACTAGCTGTAACCGTTAAACAGTTAGTTTAGTCCTGGTTTAGTCCTGATGTTATTGTTAGTAGCTAAATTATATTCACGAAGCTTTTAGGAGTTTTTCTGAAGTGTTCCCTGTGCTACTTCAGTCACCGTGCTACATTTACATAGACAAGACTATAGAATAAATAAAGAGTTTATCAACAAAGAGTTAGAGTTAGAACAAAGATGCGAAGTGGCCTGAGGAACATTTGACAAAAACAACTTCACAACGGCCGAATTACGCACAAAAAGCGCGATCTGTTTTCAAATAAAAGTGGTTTTATTGTTCAAACTTACTGATAAACGAGTTCAGATGGAAGAGAATATGAAATAACGCCGCTAAAGACACAAAAAGCAGGATTTGTTGGCTGAGTTTGCACAAAAACAGAGAATGAAACAGACCCACATCCACGCGCGACCGCGGACTGTTCAGCCCCGGAGTTTGTCTCGCCAGGCTAAGCACCGCCCCGGAGTTTGTCTCGCCAGGCTAAGCACCGCCCATCAAATATTTGACTGTACAGAGTTAGTTTAGGATTAATTATGGCATTTCTGCTCAACAGTTATTTGCCTGTAAGTAGATTGATTAAGGATATGCTTTTATCGGTGTTTAAAACACAAAACGATTAATACATTAATTAACTTAAATAAATGATAAAGCACAATAACCAAAAAATACATACTGTGTAAATAATATTTACGGCGCTAACCTTTACAGGGAATTCCTAAGAGCCGGCCAAGTATAAACCCTTTAGTTATTTGTGTCAGTTCTGCCATGTTTGATGGAGTTTCTGTGTTGTACATCATTTATACAATAACAACAAAGCTGACATTGATCTTTGATCTTTGATCAATGTTACACTGAGAGCGCCCTCTTCAGGTTTGGAGCACTTCCGTTATCTTGTGCGCATTATCGATTTTGCTACACGATAACTGTTTCCCAATTCAGAGAGTGCACGGTTCGGAGCGTGCTTGGAGGGGGATGTGCGTCACATCCGGCACGACAACTGCTGTCCCATTTCGTTTTTGTCCCCTGCACAGTTAAGACGCGGTCCGAACACTGCAGTCGTTTCCATGGAAATTGGGGCGTGGACCAAGCGCGCAAACATGCACGCTTCGCACACTTAAAAGCCCCAGCATGCACAGCGCGGGAGGATATATGACTACAATGGACTCGCCAGCGACATCGCCATGTGACAGTTGCGACGTCACTATAAAATATACGTACTGGTTCACCTCACCTACAACTATGCTACATGAAACTCTTCATAAACTACGCTAAACATGTGTGACGGTCGCCGTAACGGCATAGATCACAGCACCTGTTTTACCGTTTTTGTATTTCCTTTGCTGTTGTAATGCTGGATATTCTACAGTGTCGCCATGTCCCAATTCCAAGTATTACTAGTCACAATAGAATCATATTTTTGTCTTTAGGGAACAAGGAGCAGACCACCGGCTCACTGAGCTGAGGCGGGACCTGTTCCATTTCACAGATGCCCATGTGGTCCCCGGACTGCACTCAGGGCTGAGCGAGTATGCACCGCCTCGACTGCAGACTGAGACCACACTCCAAACCGTGCACTTTCTGAATTGGGAAACGTCTATTGGCTCCCCTTGGCCACCGTAGATTATGTCCAACCACACACACACACACACACACACACACACACACACACACACACACACACACTCGCACGCACGCACACACACTCACACTCACACACACACACTCAGTCAGGCAGCATTTAATAAAGATTCTTCAACCAAGTGAAGCATCGCAGTGATTCTGACCGATCACCTGCTGTGGGGAACCCACAGCAAGTGATCTTTAACGATCCAATAAGTAAACCGAGGAAGCGCATCCTTCCTCACAGTTGTATAACTATACAGTGGTACCTCACCTTACGAAATTAATTCGTTCCAGAAGTCGTTTCGTAACGTGAATTTTTCGTAAGTTGAGGAGCTATTTCAATGGAAAAGGCCTGATTTGTTCCAAGGTTTTTTTTTTATAGTGTAACTTTTTTTTTTATAGTGTCACTTTGTGTTCTGCGTCCTGATTGGCTAAGAGACTAGACCAGGACTAAACCTGGACTGGACCAGGTCTAGACCTGGACTAAACCAGGACTAGACCAGGATTAAATCACCCCGTGTGGCTTTTTGCTGGTTTCGTGCGGCTTTTGCGTTTGTTTGTGCGTGTTCGGTTTGTGGCTCGGGCTGCGTCTTCGCCGCGGTTCTATCTCGCGGTGCTCCTGTCTCCGCGCTCCTTGCGTGTTCGGCGCTAGAGCTAAGAGGCCGAGAAAGGTGCTCTTTGTGTGGGCACGACCGCGGGGTTTTCCCCGGGGCTGGCTCTGGTTCTATTCGACTCCAGAGCCGGGGGACTGACCCTGTGAGCTAAGAGGCTGAGTTTTTGAGATTTCGCGTTTTGTAACTTGAATTTTCTTTCGTATCTAGAGACCAAAATTTAACGTGAAGGCGTTTCGTAACTTGGATTTTTCGTATGTAGGGTCTTTCGTAAGGTGAGGTACCACTGTACTATTAATTATATACGCTATGAACAAAAACTGACAATAAATTAATTCTATTATAATAAAAAATTTTATGTGGAATTTCTCCTTTTATCATGGATTCTACCTGGATGACTGAGGGATTCTTCACGCATTTTGTGTTGAATGTTCTGTTTTTTTATTTTTGTTTGTTTATTTCATTCATAAAGTATAAAAAGAATGAGTGTGATATATATATATATATATATATATATATATATATATATATATATATATATATATATATATATATATATATATATATATACACACAGTATATATAATGTGCCTGTGAGGACAAACCCGGGGAAAAGTTTGCCTCGTGTTTCGGAATGAGCCAATGAGCGCGCGGGTGTGGAGGCGGGAGCGCGCTCTACTTCCGGGTTGCGCCTCATGTTTTTGTTTTGTTTTTGTGATGAAAACTCCGCGACATAAATCTGTCCAACATCTGTTAGATTACACTAAATCTGTCCCTAAATCTGATTTAGATTACCCTAAATCTGTTAGATTACACAAACTACAGGTAAGTCGTGTTTATGCTCATGTTTTCTTCTAGTTTAAGTTAAACAGCTGAAATTTTTTAAAATAATTAAACAAAAAATCTAAAATGTTGGTCATATTTTGCCTGGTTATCATGCAGTTTTTTTGTACGTACATTAATGTAGATTAACGTAGATTAATGTAAATTAGGATAAATTCTCCCTGGACATGGATTCTACCTGACTGATGACTGAGGGATTCTACACACTAGATTAGGAGACCAAAGATTAGGTGAAATGTCAGATTTTTAATGTGTAATAAAGTTAATAAATACACCACGATCCTCCAAAAATAAATGTTTATGTCTATGATAAAATATAAAAATAAAAAAATAAGAAATGTGAAATGCGCTGACTAAAATAGATCTCTAGATTATGAAGAGACCCTTTTGAAGAGGCAAAAAAAGTTGTTTATTAAAATGTATAATATAATTAATTTTTTTTAGATTTATAATTTAACTGTATTATTGTCCCCTGCACTGTATTTTATTAAACTATATTCATATAGTTAAATAAAATAATTGATTATAATTGAATAATTGATTTGTGTATGTCGCCATATATATTGTATTATGTCAAAATGATATTATATATATAATTTTGACATCCCTAGTTATCCTCTGCCTTGGTATATGTATTTGATTATGTTAAATAAAAAACAAACAAACAAAATATGCCAGTCACTCCACAGATTTGACCCTGTGACATCAGCTTGTTTCTAAGGAGTTAAATAAGTTTAATGCCGTGTTTTATTATTTTATTTATGATCATGGCCAAAATAATTGTGATTTACGATTATATCAGGATAATTATGCACGTTGCTGAAAAATGTTATGGCTATGAAGAATGATAATTTGAATATTATATATCAGTTGGTCCCATATTTAAACAACTATTATAGTCTTGTACTTTGTTATAAGTGAAAATAACAAAGATCTAGAAGAAAACAGAGAAGTAGATTTTTTCTGCACATTCCGGTGATAAAATGGTGATTATCTTTGTTGACAATTATCACGATTATATAAAATGTTCCACAAATGATTATTGCCTTCCCTTTTTATCATGATGAACGATATTACTGTTTATCGTCCCATTCCTAATTGTAGATCAGTCCAGGCAAAGCAATAACGTTGCCATGAAGACAAGCAGAAAAGTTACACAGTGCACCTTTAAGTGTTCAGCCTTGAATGTTTCACAGTAAGGCATTAAACATCCAAGGTACAGGTCAGTTCAGTGGAGGAATGCTAGTATATCTGGACAATAAAATCACCTGTGATAAAATAAAGGCTGAAAAGACTTAATGCCATACTGTGGAACATCCCACACAAAGCAATAACATCTCCTGAAAGAAAAAAAATGTGGGGTGTTCCTTCCACCAGAAAAGTTACACAATGGACCTTTAATAATTTAGGGGACTGGAAAGGTCGTTGCCATGGTAACCTATAGTTAAGAATGTCCAGTCGCAGCGGACATAATGTGAGTGTAGCGTTCTACTCAAAACTTTCCCTTTAATACTTTGACTTATCTAATGCACATGTTTTACCAAAAGAATGTGAACAAAGCTAGACACAGTATGTTTCATTTTAGGTTAATAAATCAGACCCGCCAGGATTTCGCGGGCATTTTTTGTGATTGTTTCGGGCTAAAATGCCTGAATTTGTGTGAATTTTTCCAAAAAGTTGTGATGAAAGTTGCGGCGCTTTTAAGGTTTTTGTTGCGATTTTGTTGCGGGAGGAAGTGAAAGTTGCGATAAATAGTTGTGATTTTCCCTTTTTGTAATTAATTATTACTGATGTCACACCTCTGTTTTTCACAGAGGTGTGAAAAACAGGCGTGTAGGGATGAATAGGGATCGTCAGCTAGACGCCAGAGAAACAAAAGACGGAAACCAATGAGATAGTTCCGGAAAGTAGTTAGCTAGTTAGCTCCTCCCTACAGCAAGATATAAGCAAGTGTCTTACCAGTATTCTTATTAGAGCTGACGAAGCCTCTCGGATGAGCGGCGAAACGTTTTCAACCAAACAAACTTTGTCCAGTTGACAAATTGAACTTCTCCTGTTATCACTGATGTAATTAGTTATTACTGACAAAGAATAATACAAAGACACAGAGATCACAGATATGGTCCTAAAACAACCTTACCAACATCCAAAATAAATGACTACTAGGAGGGGAACTGTTTGGGTCTTTTGCTGTTATTTTTGTGGGCAAATGGCGCCGCAGACATGTTTCTTTGCCATTAGAAGCCGTGTCCCAGTTCCCAGAGTGCACAGTTCGGAGTGTGGTTTGAAGGGCATGTGCGTCATTTCTTTTTTGTCCCATGCGCAATTACGCGCATGGTCCGAAGACCGCAGTCGTTTCCATGGAAATGGGGGCGTGGACCAAGTGCGTGAAAAAACACGCTTCACACACTCATATATCCCAGCATGCACCGCGCGCTACTTCTTCTACAGGAGAAAATGGAGTCGGCGGCTGCTTCCCGTAGTTGCGAGACCTGTCGCATTTCACAGATGGCCATGCGGTCCGTGGAGTGCACTCAGGGCTGAGCAAGTGTGCACCGCCTTGACTGCAGCCTGAGGCCCTTCAAACCACGCTCCGAACTGGGGACACGGCCGCAGTTTGGTTTCGTCACACGGAAGTAAGGCAGAAGGAAGTTGGTCCATGTGAGTTCAATACGTCACCGATGATTGGTCAAAATTGGTAAAAATTGCGGGAAAGTTGCGGTGATTGGTCAAAATTGCAACACCGCCCTGAATTCACGGGGATTGGCTGAAGTTGGGTCTGATAAATTCTTCTTAATGTAGGCGGTTGTGCCTATATGGTGGCCTGTATAAACAGACTGTATGAAGAAGTGGACTAGGGGAGTGTGGCGTCGCCCATAGCATTCGGCTCCAGTCAAATGAAGCTCATCGAGGCTTGCAGTTATAGAAGCGAATTTGGAGAAGAGTTCCATATTAGGAATAAGAATTTCTTCACATACAATAAAGCAAAATAAAACACCAGGATCATGTAGCGCGGGTAAACACAAACATGTTAAGACCAGGCAGACCAGACCCATGTTCTGCTATGTCCATTTATATATATACAGTCTGTGATATTGTTACGGCCCAACTCTATGACCCCAACAGAGAAAAGCACCAAACATGACGACGGCAAAGGTTTAAGCTCTCTGCTGGAGCATAAAAAAGTGCGTTGTGGCAATCAGCTGATGGCGTGGCCAGGTGGAGTCGAGCCAGAGGGGCGCTGGGCCCTAGTGCATCCGGGTCACCTTAAAATAGAACAATAATCAATACAAACACGACGCGACAGGGGCGAACATAGTTTAATTCTACATAAAATATAGGCCACTGCAGTGTTTTTAGGTGAATATTCAGTTTCATAATACAGAGAAAAAAATCAACATGTATTTCCTTTAAATTTATTTTAGTTTTTAAGTCAATAGCATTCTCATAAAAGCTATATTTAGCTATATTTAAATGCATTCATATTTCAAATGTGACTTGAGTGTGTAAGTGACAGTTTTGTGGTGTGTAGTTTTGTGTGAAGATGCACCAGCTCTCTGCCCACACGGTGCGCCTGCTCTCCAGCTCGCAGGTCATCACGTCGGTGCTGAACGTGGTGAAGGAGCTGACGGAGAACGCCCTGGACGCAGAGGCCACCAGTGTGGACGTCAAACTGGTAAAGCTCACCCTGTATTCATCATGTTGTGGCTGATAATGAATGGACACAATTGGCTGTTAACGCTCTAGTTTAGATCTGTGGAAACATGTTCACAAATGTGATTGTTGTATTAGTTTGTCAGTTCAGATTTCAGTCCTTTTATCATTTCTTCTGGACTCATTTCAAATGTGAACTTTGAATAGAATCCATTATTAAAACATAAACTGCAATGCTTGTCAGAGAAATCACAATTCAATATTTTTTGCAAAGTGATTTCTTGAGTATTGGACACTGTGTGTACAATTATTAGCCAAGTGGGTATTTTGAACATATCATGCATATTCTACAACTCCAGGCTGTATAAACCTTTGAATACCTGTTGGATTTAAGCATCAAGTGATGTGTATTTGTCTTTGGAGGGTGTGGCCAAATATTGGGTCAAAAAAAAAGATTTAACTGACAAAAATGGTAGAAAGTCTTTCAGAGGGATGCAGCAGTCTTGAAATCGCAAATATATTGTGTGTGATCACAGAACCATCAGATGTTATGTTGCAAATAACCAACAGTGTCACATAATTCTGCACATTAATAGTTGCCCAATAAATGTGTACACATCGATTTCTCCTAGGAAAGCCCAAACTTCACTTTTACTTTCTTAAACATTCATGTTTGAGGTTTATTAACAGTTTGGATCGACCCAGGGCACTGTAGTACAGTATAAATACAACTTTTTTAATAATAATGCACACTGTATAATCTTTTTTAGTAGAAGTTTTAGTATCATAACAACACCAACTGGGTTAAATGAAGAGCTAAAAAAACTGCTTAAATATATATTGCATGATAAATTCAATTGACATCAACCTGCTGAGGGACTGAAGATGGAAATTAGCCACGCTGGCTATAATCTTTACATATTTACATTTTAAATGTTCATTAATATGTGCTGTCCCTTTACAAATAAATAAATACAAATACAAATACAATTTGTCAACTGGACAAAGTTTGTTTGGTCGAAAACGTTTCGCCGCTGATCCGAGAGGCTTCGTCAGTTCTGGTTAGAGTGCTGGTAGGACACTTGTTTATATCCTGCTGCAGGGAGGAGCTCCCTACACTGCAGTTTTTCCGAAACTATCTCACCTATTTGTTTCTGTCTTTTGTTTCTCTGGCGTCTAGATTAGCATACCTATTCATCCCTACACGACCTCTGGCCCTGACCTATTGTTTCCTCTGTTTGCTTGATCTAGGCTTAAGAATGGAATTATAGAGCTGACGAAGCCTCTCAGATGAGCGGCGAAACGTTTTAGACCAAACAAACTTTGTCCAGTTGACAAATTGAACTTCTCCTTTTATCATGGATTCTACCTGGACGACTGAGGGACTCTTCACGTATATATTGCATACTGTATACAAAATAATGTTCTCAAGAACAAGGGAAAAATGAATGAAAATTAAACAACAGATCTTTTGTTTAATCTTTTAAATGGGGCCAAACAAAATAAGATCAATAAAAACACAAAATGTAAGTAGGGGATTACTGCATAAGAACTTAATTATGATGTGTGAATGGTAAAATAATAGTTTTGGTATTAATATTGAGCTATCCTGACTAATTATTATTATTATTATTATTATGAATATGTGGGTTTCATATGGCGCTTTTCACAGTAACACAAAGATGCTTCACAATAAAGTAACACTAAGGGCAGGACAGACAAAAACATGAGGAGCATGTGTTTTTGAGCACTTTTTTGAAGGTGTTTAGTGAGTGTGACGTTCTGAAGTGAACGGGGAGACAGTTCCTGAGTTTGGGGGCAAAAAGAGTCACAGCTCTTAACATCTAGAATGAGCGAGGGGGCGGAGTTTAGTTTACACCTCCTTTTTGAGTACAATAATATTACATGTTGATCTAATATTTCATGTTGCTCAATAAAAATGCACTGAACTGTATTGTTTTGTGTGTTTGTGTTCACAGGAGAACTTTGGCCTGGAGCGCATTGAGGTGAGGGATAACGGGATTGGGATCAGAGCGGAGGATGCTCCTGTGATGGGCGTCCGACATTTCACCTCGAAAATCAGTTCCCACGACGACCTGGAGCATCTGCAGACCTATGGCTTCAGAGGAGAGGCGCTGGGCTCTATCTGTGCTGTGGCTGAGGTGAGGAGGGCCAATGCAATGGTTTGGGAGACCCCCCCCCAGGATTTCACTGGCATTTTTTGTGATTGTTTCGGGCTAAAATGCCTGAATTTGCGGGAGCTTTTCCAAAAAGTTGCGATGAAAGTTGCGGTGCTTTTAAGGTTTTTGTTGCGATTTTGTTGCGGGAGGAAATGAAAGTTGTGATAAATAGTTGCGATTTTCCCTTTTTGTAATTAAAATTGAGTAATATTTTGAATACTGAGTTATTACTGACAAAGAATAATACAAAGACACAGAGATCACAGATATGGTCCTAAAACAACCTCACCAACATCCAAAATAAATTACTACTAGGAGGGGAACTGTTTCGGTCTTTTGCTGTTATTTTTGTGGGCAAATGGCACCGCAGACATGTTTCTTTGCCATTAGAAGCCGTGTCCCAATTCCCAGAGCGCGCGGCTCGGAGCGTGGTCCGAAGGGCATGTGCGTCACACATTTCGACAGAACACCGGCGCGACGACTGCTGTCCCACTTCTTTTTTGTCCCATGCGCAGTTAACACACGGTCCGAAGACCGCAGTCGTTAAGCGGTCTGCGGACTGCAGTCGGGGCTGAGCAAGTGTGCACCTCCTTGACTGCAGTCTGAGCCCCCTTCGGGCCGCGCTCCGAGCTGTGCGCTCTGGGAACTGGGACACGGCCGCAGTTTCGTTTTGTCACACGGACGTAAGGCAGAAGGAAGTTGGTCGGCGTTCAATACGTCGCCGATGATTGGTCAAAATTAGTAAAAATTGCGGAAAAGTTGCGGTGATTGGTCAAAATTGCAACACCGCCCTGAATTCACGGGGATTGGCTGAAGTTGCGTTGAAGTTGCAAATCGCAACATCGCGAATTCCTGGAGGGTCTGATTTGGATTTGGCAAAAATATCCAAATCCGATACTAATCAATCATAAAACTTGTGTTGAATCCAGGGCTGACAGATTAAACGCTGCTATTCTCTCTGTTATTATAATGTTTCCTCATCACAGACATGCCTGGAGATGTTTCACACAAACCCTGCATAGTTCTTCTTTCAAACACAAAACACTCCACTTTGTGATGTCATGTGGTAATACAGGATGTGCTCCACTGTGTTTTTAAACTCCACACACCTTCACTAGAATCATTCAGATCATTTCAGCCCTGCAATGACCAGTTTCTACTGAACCAAATATAAAAGGAGCTGTTAACTGAAAACTACCACTACATGACATCACAAGGTGGAACAGCATTTTGAGCTTTGGAGATGTAGGTCTAATATTTAATAGTGCAAGAATCATTGTGCTATTTTAACTAACAGCTGACAAAACAAGGCTTAAGTTAGACCTAAAAACATGACTAAAATATTCCACAAAACTAAATCTGTCATTACTGTTGATGGAGAAATTCCATCCTGCGTTGTCCTTTTTATCAGACGTATAATACTCCCTACATCAGAACTATGGACTAGACTAGACACATTATCATAATGTGTTGAGGGTTCATGTCTGGTTTGTGTACTGATGTGAATAAACTTCTCCTGTGTCCTCATGCCTCTTCAACTCTCTACTAACATTTATCCTACAACAATTATGCTATATTATATTATCATGTTCAACATTAGGATATGGATTATTTTGTGAGATATTTTCCAGCTCTAACTGTTTGCTCTAACATTTAAGTAGGAATGGTTCATATGTATACTAAATACAGGGGTGAAAGAGTTCCGCCCTTTAGTGGATCTCCGCTTTTTTTTCAGCCGCGGGGTCATTTTTTTATATCTGCAAATCCGCTGAGAAAAAGTTTGGGTGTATATATATGTATAGTTGTGTTCAGGGTCGCCAACCGTCCCTTGAAAAATGGAATCGTGCCGTATTCAGAAACAAAAGTACCGTATTTTTCGGACTATAAGTCGCTGTTTTTTTCATAGTTTGGCCATGGGTGCGACTTATACTCCGGAGCGACTTATGTGTGAAAAATTACATGTGAAATGATATTATTATATCATTTCACATGTAATTTTCACACCAAACCGCAAGAGGGCGCCATAGGCCTGTGTTGATAATTTCAACACTGCCGTTCTAAATACAACTGAGAAGGGCTAAACAAAAATGGCACTGAAAAGAAAGTCATATTCTGATAGTTTGGTAAACTTGTTAGCATGTTCTTTATGCTAGAGTTATCTGAATAACTCTTAATATGTTACGTCGTTACTGACATTACCAGGCATGTCTGTCATGTAACGTTAGTATTCCATACACTTATTCAGCCTGTTGTTCTCTATTTTATTTTTATTTTAAAATAAATAAATAAAGATGACATGTATGTTTTTGGTGTTGGATTTTATCAAATAAATTTCCCCCAAAATGCGACTTATACTCCAGTGCGACTTATATATGTTTTTTTCTTCTTAATTATGCATTTTTTGGCTGGTGCGACTTATAGTCCGAAAAATACGGTACGTGTTTCGTATTAAACTTGTACTGGTGTGCGGGCCGAGCGAGCCCGTGTGCTCGTCTGGAGCCGCGGACACCGCATGTCACCACACGCACCGCGAGCGCAGCTCTTTCACAACAGCGTGTATCACAGAGCAGGTTAAACTTTATAAAACATCCTACATGTCCGTGCCGCTCCTCGTCTTTTCACGCTCTCTCTCCTCCTGCTCATAGCCACATAAGCTCCTCATCAATACCTCTGATTATTTAGTATTAAAAATAAATTGCTTATAATTATTTATTTTCCATGTGTTTTTATCACTCAAATGCATCTAATTCAATTCAGTTTGGAGTCAAATAGATTTAAAAAATCCCTTCAAGGAACAATGGAAATATACCAAAGCATTTACAGTTTAGGGCTGTCTGTGTTCAACTAGTGTCAAATTTCAAAAAAATCCAACATTTTCCGCTGGGGGGAGTTCAGATGGGCATGATTGACAGATGGATAAACCAATCAGGGACACGCATGGTCTGGCCGTATCAAAACAAATACGGCTGCTGCTTATACTTAAAAAAAGACCTGAAATACATGGCAGATTTCAGTAGAATCAATGAGTGAATCTATTGATTATTATTAATTTGAGAAATGTGATTTTGTTTGTACATGATGCTGGCCAGTGAGCCGGCACATGCCTCACAACAAATCTGATTGGACGATCATGTTTTGTCTTGAGACGTACCGGAGGCAGTGGGGGGCACACTGATATCCCTCTGGATAAAAATACAGAGGTACATCAGATTTGCCTCGACTTTATTCCCTTTTTTTGTATTTTTTGTAGGTGACTGTGACCACAAAGACAAAAGACGATGACGTGAGCACTCAGTACAGTCTGGACTCCAGCGGGAACATCGTCTCTCAGAAGCCCTCTCACCTGGGACAAGGTGAGACATGAGACCTGGTTCTGCTCTTATTTTGAACTCACTCTTGTCCTTTTCTATGCAAGGATCCCAGATGGTAGTGTAATGTTAAAGGGTCTCATGAGTCTAACTGATATTCACACAGGGACACATGGAAAAGGGTCATTTTGATTGATAGGACTTATATTTCACATTATTATTATTATTATTATACTTTTTATGTTGTGTCATAATTTGAAATAATATAGTAATATGTATAGACTATATGACTTTATTTGTCCGTGAGAGGCAATTTAAGCACATTGAGCAGTAAAATACAACAATAAAAGAAAAGCTCAGACATAATGCTCATTGCATTGTATTTTTAATCATGTAAATCAGGGACTGCAGATGGAAATTAGCTATTTAGCTATAATCTGGTGCAGAACATCTCTGTTTTTATGAACTTAATGTCTCTGTACATTGTCCCTTCAAATAAAGGCTAAACTAAACTAAACTAAACTAAACTAAAGTGCAGTATGATGCGAGGGAGGTAGTCAAACGTGTGCAAATGACAGCACAAAAAAGAACTCCATGTATATTTATGACACAGAACATTTAACTGCTTTAATACTAACTGAATACAGTAGTCATTCCAGTAAACATGAGTGGTGGGACGAGATGAGGCAAGACACAAGATTCTGTCCACAAGAACAGGATTTTTGCATCATTTATAATAAAAAAAAGGGCAGTTCAGCTCAAAAATTTATTTATTTATTTAATATTTTCTGTTATGTTAAGTCAGTATAGCGCTGTGTTTTGGAACAGCTTCTCAAGACCTCTAAATCACAAGCACGTAACCCTTTTGTCCAGTCAAAATGTCAACACAAGAGGGAAAAACATCTCTCAACATCTTATTTTTCATGTGTCAGTTTTGTCCCATCCTGAGTAAACGTCCTCTTTCCAGGTACGACAGTGAGCGTGCACAGGCTGTTTAAAAACCTCCCTGTGCGCAGACAACTCTACTCCTCGAAGAAGTGCAGAGAGGAGCTGAAGAGGGTCCAGGAAGTGCTCACCGCCTTCGGCATCGTCAAACCAGAGCTCAGGATCACGCTCTATCACAACAAGGTAAAATGGTGTATTGTATCTAGTGTTGTCACGAGTCCATACTGCACTTTCAAACTCAAGTTTGACACTAAGACATTGACTTGATATTGAATACAGATTCTGATACTACAGTGATAAAAAAAACACTTTATTTAGACAATATAATGGGATTTTCAACATTATATCGTATTTTCTTATATTACCACGTGGCCTTCTATCTGTGTACTCCCTCAGTGGTCCATGGGCGTATACAGTGGTACCTCACCTTACGAAAGATCCAACAAACGAAAATTTCAAGTTACGAAACGCCTTCATGTTAAATTTTGGTCTCTAGATACGAATGAAAATTCAAGTTACGAAACGCAAAATCTCAAAAATTCAAATAATGCGCCACACACATTATACGCTTTTCTCAGACTGGATTTAAACTTTTCTCACATTTGTCTCTTGTTTAAACACTCAAACTTTCATAGATTTTCAACAAAATTATTAATAGTGAAGTGTGGGGGGAAGGGGGAGGGGGGAGAAGACTGCGCTCTGACACGTGTGATAGCGCAGCATGACCCGGCACGGGGCTGCCAGCAGGTCTAGACCTGGACTAAACCAGGACTGGACCTGGACTTAACCAGGACTTAACCAGGACTAAACCAGGACTAAACCAGGACTAAACCTGGACTAAACCTGGACTAAACCTGGACTAAACCTGGACTAAACCTGGACTAAACCTGGACTAAACCAGGACTAAACCAGGACTAAACCTGGACTAAACCAGGACTAAACCTGGACTAAACCTGGACTAAACCTGGACTAAACCTGGACTAAACCTGGACTAGACCTGGACTAAACCAGGACTGGACCAGGACTAGACCAGGTGGATTAAAGCGCCGCGTGCGGGTCTATTTCCTGGTTTCGTTTCGAGTCACGGCTGAGGTGAGCAGCGAGGGGGACCGCACGCAGTCTGAGCGCATGAACGAGACCAACGAATGCATGCAAGAGCCGCGGTGGTCTAGACCTGGTCTAGAGGAGGTCTAGAGGAGGCACAGTTTGAGCACAGGTCTCGTTCATGCGCTCAGACTGTGTGCGGTCCCCCTCGCTGCTCGCCTCAGCCGTGACTCGAAACGAAACCAGGAAATAGACCCGCGCACGGCGCTTTAATCCACCTGGTCTAGTCCTGGTTTAGTCCAGGTTTAGTCCTGGTTTAGACCTTGGTCTAAACCTGGTATAGTCCAGGTTTAGTCCTGGGTCTACAGTCTCTACGCAGAACACAATGTTACACTATAAAAAAAGTTACACTATAAAAAAAAACTTGGATCGGGGCCTTGGAACGAATCAGGCTTTTTCCATTGAAATAGCTACTCAACTTAGGAAAAATTCACATTACGAAACCACTTCTGGAACAAATTAATTTCGTAAGGTGAGGTACCACTGTACTAGTCTATGTGCTCTTATACTTGTTCTGATGCAGCTCAACATCATTCTAAAGCTACTCCAGAAAGGTTCATTTCTGTCCTGTGAATGTGACTTTTTTTTAGTACTGATACCTGCTCAAACGAGTATCTAGTTTTAAAATCGATTCATATCCGTCGTAAGAATTCTATGGTCAAATTAAACTTTTGAAAACTTTTGAAAAAGCCATGATTTTATTTTGGGCTCTAGTAAAATCTTCTTGTATGGACTTTAGAGTTTGGAAGGGGGGGTTCTGTATGTATGTCTCTGGTGGAAAGTTCCATGGTGTGTGTTACCATGGTGACACAACGCACACATTAGCAAACACTGTCATAGTTTTACAATCGTCTGAAATGCGTTCATGGTCCTGTTTAGGAGTTTAGGTGAGAGCTCCTACCTGAAAAACTGTGGGTCGCTCTTTTCTCATTAGATTGTGTTAAAACAAAGCTCACACCACAGGGAAGATTGATGACATCAGCTGCAAAGTATCAATACGATGATTGATGACAGTCAATTCAGTAATATGTAGTTATTTAAAGTCACCACTAGAGGGCGCCATTTGTCTGTTTTAGGACTAGAACCTGGTGAAGACCCCTGAACGTGAACATGGGCTTCATTCATGCGTTCATAGGTGGAATAATCCCAAATAACCTGTTCTAGCTTGAAATTAAACATTTGTGAGTTGAGATTTTTCCACAAAGTTTGGAGAAAATTCAAGGTATAATATTATTTGGTGACAATTCCTCTGGTTAGGGTTAGTCAAATCACAATACAGGAGGTTACACACATGAAATCACAACTTTTGGATCTTTATTAGTGAGGAGCCAATATTATATGAGTGTTAGTGATGAGTAAAAACATTTTCCTCTGTAAAAATCTGTTCAAAACACCTGCTACAGCTACCAGTTTAATAAGAAATATAAAAGTCTTCAACTCTGCCAAATATTTAGTTTGTACCTGGCATGTTGCCTGGGCCTTTGCACGTTCTTCCTTCCATCACAGCGCTTTGTGTTAAATTTTTTGCATGAAAAGTGATTTATAAATAATGTTTGATTGATTTCATTGATAGCTAAAAAAAATCCTCCAGCTGAGGTCCTGACCAAGTCTAGCAATAAGATCATGGAGGTGGGTCCTCCTTCATGTTCTGCCCCTCCTGAAGGATGGGTCAAATGCAGAGAATAAATAAAGGATAATAAAACATACACACACACACAGACTTTTATCAGACACAGTTGGACTGAGCTAGTGTGATTGAATCTAGTGTTCTGTTTATTAATAATTACTATAAAAACAATACAAATCATATCAATGTTGTGACCCATGTATCAGATGAATATCGGATCAAGAGAAAACGGTATTATAGCGTGACTAGTTAGTGTTAGATTTAAGAAGTTAATTGATTATTGAAATTGTTGTCGGCTATTACAGTCATCAAATAATCGTTAACTGGGTCCAGAACGTGTGATGAGGTTTTGGGAATAACAAGCGAATGAGAGAAAATATGTAGCTGTTGTGTTTTGTCTGTAAATATGTTCCACCAAGAGGTCCTCAGTCAGCTTCTGGTTCTTATCTGGTTACAGTTCAGGACAAATCTCATATTCACAGGCCTTTTGGGATGTACACAACGAATCGATTAAGCGAGAGGAAAGTTGCAGTCCATTAGCAAAATAATCATTAGTTCAAAATCAGAATTTATTTGTCATTTCAGTTTAAAAGATATAGAGAGAAACAAACCACAGCAGGTCCTACGGGTCCTGGCCTGTAGGTGGTGCAGTCTTCTGCCTGATGGAAGAGCTGTAAAAGTCCATGTACTGGGCGGGTTCGAGAGTCCTCCATGATGCTCTAGGCTTTTTCCTGCACCTGTAGGTGTCTTCAATCCAAGACATCTACAGGCTCAGCTCTCACTCGTCTCTGCAGGGCTTTCTTCTCCACCACGGGGCTTCTGTTCAGCCACCTCATTCCCTGTAGGAAGTGAACATGGGCGTGAACTGGTTCCTTCGAGCTCTGGTTGCAGTTCACTTCCACTGAAAAAACATCGCCCGCTCTGTTTAACTGCTGCTGTCAGGCTCATCATTCTGACCTTAAAATGTTTGTACTAACTTTTATTTCACTTTTTTGTCCATATATCAAGATATGAACATGAATACCAGACTGCTGTGGTGCCCCCTTTCCCCGTGCCCCCCAGACTGACTGAGGGGGGCGTTACCTTCAACAGCCTCGCTATCCTCAATGAGCTTCATTTGGTTGACACCACGCTCCCTTAGTCCACTTCTGTTACACTTTTATCACTCTGGTTTAGCTCAGTCCTGGTTCAGTCCTGGTTTAGGCCTTGTTTAGTCTTGGTTTAGTCTTGGTGTAGTCCTTGTTTGGTCCCTGTTTAGCCCTGGTTCAGTCCTGGTTTAGGCCTTGTTTAGTCTTGGTCTAGTCCTTGTTTAGTCCTTGTTTAGTCCTAGTTTAGTCCTTGTTTAGTCCTTGTTTAGTCCTAGTTTAGTCCTAGTTTAGTCCTTGTTTAGTCCTAGTTTAGTCCTAGTTTAGTCTTGGTTTAGTCCTTGTTTAGTCCTTGTTTAGTCCTTGTTTAGTCCTGGTTTATTCCTGGTTTAGTCCTTGTTTAGTCTTGGTTTATTCCTTGTTTAGTCCTTGTTTAGTCCTTGTTTAGTCTTAGTTTAGTCCTTGTTTAGTCCTTGTTTAGTCCTTGTTTAGTCCTAGTTTAGTCCTAGTTTAGTCCTTGTTTAGTCCTTGTTTAGTCCTTGTTTAGTCCTTGTTTAGTCCTGGTTTATTCCTGGTTTAGTCCTTGTTTAGTCTTGGTTTATTCCTTGTTTAGTCCTTGTTTAGTCCTTGTTTAGTCTTAGTTTAGTCCTTGTTTAGTCCTTGTTTAGTCCTAGTTTAGTCCTTGTTTAGTCCTTGTTTAGTCCTTGTTTAGTCCTTGTTTAGTCCTTGTTTAGTCCTTGTTTAGTCCTTGTTTAGTCCTAGTTTAGTCCTTGTTTAGTCCTTGTTTAGTCCTAGTTTAGTCCTAGTTTAGTCTTGGTTTAGTCTTGGTTTAGTTCTTGTTTAGTCCTTGTTTAGTCCTTGTTTATTCCTTGTTTAGTCCTTGTTTAGTCCTTGTTTATTCCTTGTTTAGTCTTGGTTTAGTTCTTGTTTAGTCCTTGTTTAGTCCTTGTTTAGTCCTTGTTTAGTCCTTGTTTAGTCCTTGTTTAGTCCTTGTTTAGTCCTTGTTTAGTCCTTGTTTAGTCCTTGTTTAGTCCTTGTTTAGTCCTTGTTTAGTCCTTGTTTAGTCCTTGTTTAGTCCTTGTTTAGTCCTAGTTTAGTCCTAGTTTAGTCCTTGTTTAGTCCTTGTTTAGTCCTTGTTTAGTCCTTGTTTAGTCTTGGTTTAGTCCTTGTTTAGTCCTTGTTTAGTCCTTGTTTAGTCCTAGTTTAGTCCTAGTTTAGTCCTAGTTTAGTCCTTGTTTAGTCCTAGTTTAGTCCTTGTTTAGTCCTTGTTTAGTTCTCTCTCTCTGACACGGGTTGAACTTTTGGCTCTGGGTCTCGTTTCACTTCTTCTCGATCAGTTTTACTAGAGTTCTCAATTTACATGTGTCAAAATGTGTCTTTAAGAGCTGCTACGTGCCTCGAGCTCATGTGCACGGAATACAGACCATCTAAACCGGCAAGATTAACTTCCATTGAGTCTAAATTTGAGTTATTATAATGTGTAAAGCTCAAAAGCTGGGGAAATTTGGTAATATAATGTCCTCTATGAGGACTAACTGTCCCTGTGTCTCCATCTCTTATTCTGTGTAAAAACTGCAAAACCGTCTGCGAACATGTTCTGTAGTGTCCCTTTGTGTCAGATTATGTCAGATGCCCTCCCTGTATGCTAAATATAAGTATCGATACCTGCTCAAATGAGTATCTAGTTTCAGTACTAGTTTTAGTATTGATTAGTATGTGGGTCTTGATAACTCTATTGCCTAATATAATTACAGGTGGTGGTTTGGCAGAAATCTAAAATGGCTGACCTCAGAAGTGCCCTGGTGGCGACTCTGGGCCCGAGTGCTGTGTCCAGCCTGGTCCGTGTTTATCATCAGCACCATGAGCCCGAGGTGAGTCTATTACTCAAAACTTGGGCTTTGGTCGACTAAAGAAATACTCGGTCGGCTAAAGTCATGTTCTGCCGATCAGTTGGTCTACTAAAGGACAAAAGCTGTCCAAACTACTGTGTGTCTCTGTGTAGCTGACCCAAACTGCACTCACAGGACTACATCTACATCTATATGGATTTGTACTGCATTTAAATAACACTAATATCACTAATAACACAATAACACTAATAAATAACACTAAATAATACTAATATGCTTTTTATAAATATGGAAAACTGATGAGATAAAAAGAAGAGAGGGACACAGAGGCAAACGCAGTCAGCTGAGAGAGAGAGAGAGCGCGTGTGAGTGAATGTGTGTGTGAGACTGTGTGTGTGTGTGTGTGTGTGTGTGTGAGACTGTGTGTGTGTGTGTGTGTGTGTGAATGTATGTGTGAGACTGTGTGTGTGTGTGTGTGTGTGTGAATGTATGTGTGAGACTGTGTGTGTGTGTGTGTGTGTGAGACTGTGTGTGTGTGTGTGTGTGTGAGTGTGTGAGACTGTGTGTGTGTGTGTGTGTGTGTGTGAGTGAATGTATGTGTGAGACTGTGTGTGTGTGTATTTACCTCCCATTTTCCTTGAGCTCTTGGGGAAAGATTTGCCCTCTTCTTAAAATGTTCAAACCAGCCATGGCTGCAGAAAAGGTTTCTTCCGCAGCACTTTCTCCTGCCTTAGCCTTAAGGTCATTAAAAAGCGATATGGCCTTCTCACTGATCAGCATAAGGCTCAAAGGAACACGCCGCTGCTGCTGATTTTCGAGCCAAATACCAAAAAGTTTCTCCATCTCTTCCATGAGTTTCCCTCTCTTCTTGCTTATGATGGTGGGTTGCATACCCGCTGCACTTTTCACATGCTCCAAAATGCGGTCCTTTTGTTTATATATCGTACCAATTGTCGAACGGTTCACGTTGTACGCGTGTGCCACATTCACCATCTTCTCACCAGCATCAAGTTTCTTTATTATCGCCACCTTCTTTTCAAATGAGATGGCTGCCGCTTTTTCACAGAAGCTTCACTAGAAGCTTTCCGCTTTTCACCAACCATATTGGATTACTGTACGCATGCAAGAAAAACAACAAAGTCCGTAACACCGCACCGTAGTAACACCGTAGTAACACCGTAGTAACACCGTAGTAACACCGTAGTACGCCCACTCAGTTGAAGTTCTGAACACTTCTACTGAGTGGGCGTGACGCTTGGGGGCAGCGCCTGCCTGTGCGTCAGTGGCGGAAATACGCACTACGTACTGTACCCGGAAGTCGGAATAGGCACTAAGTACAAAAACTCAAACATTTAACTTTTTTTTTTAAATTTTCGACCCTGTTCGTAACTCCGAATGTTCGTAAATCGAATGTTCGTATGTGGAGGAGCGTCTGTACAACCATTTATGCAGAAGAAAAGTACTAGGAGACAGTATATTTATGTAAAGACAGATTAAACTTGAGTTTACTTTGGACATGGAAATACTATATACAGGGGGTCCTCGGGTTACGACGTAGATCCGTTCTTAAGACGCGTCGTAACCCGAATTTCGTCGTAAACCGGATTTTGCCTTTGATCTTCCAACCAAAGCACCAATAACCTTTCCATCTCAATAATTAGACCACTACACTGCTTGTTTATCACTGCCGCTTTCATAGGAGCAGATCAGAGCCCACATCAGGTACTTCCGCCCACATTGGGCACGCACATGAGGCCGTCTTCTTCTCCCTACAACCACAACAGAGCGTGTTCTTGCGCCGTGCGCCGCGCGCCGTTCGTGTTTGTTTACATCTCTTACCACGCTAAACCGCGTAAGACGGAATGACGCGTAATATATACATATTTTTTTTAATGGGGGCGCGGTCGTAACCACGAAACGTCGTAACCCGAGACCGTCGTAACCCGAGACCTTCGTAACCCGAGGACCCCCTGTATACAAAATACCAAATGTTCAACTAACTCACTCACTGCTGTTACTCATAAATCCTTAAATCTAAATAAAATAATTACTGGTAATCAAATACAAATAATGGTCAATTAAGACTGATTAAGACTGATTAATCAGTTAAATGACTAAAGGACTTACCAGAAACACTCAGGATGGCCTCATCCGTGTATTTTTGAGTAATCTAGTGTTTGTCCCGCACCATATTCAAATTAGACATGCACTGATCCAGCTTTTTCAATTCCGATATCGATACATGCTATTGATATCTGCCAATACTCAATATTAAGCAATATCAATGTACGGGCTGAAAAAGGCATTTTCTTTCCATCAAAACACAGCTGGCGTACTACAGAATGTATCCAACTGTTTTTATGATATTTATCCAGTGCCTGTTGAACAAAAGGTTCAAACTAAATGAAACATTGGTGCGTGTGCGTCCTAAAATCCAACGGTTAGAGGTACAAGCCTGTACAAGACTCCCACACACTGTAGGAACAAGTGGACTAAGAGCGTTCAACTCCACTTGAATGAAGCTCGCCATGCTAACGTTTACAGGCTCTAGGCTCGATATTATAAATAAGATTTTTTAATGGACAAAATAATAAAATAAAAACCCCAGGATCATGTAGTGTGGGTTAAGACGAATGATTTAGGACCAAAATGACACGGCTCACAGCAGCAGTTACAGAGACAATATTCAATAAGAGACAATATTTATATACAGTCTGTGCTCTCACATGACAATCCTCCATAAATCAGACCCCCCAGGATTTCACAGGCATTTTTTGTGATTGTTTCGGGCTAAAATGCCTGAATTTGCAGGAGCTTTTCCAAAAAGTTGTGATGAAAGTTGCGGTGCTTTTAAGGTTTTTGTTGCGATTTTGTTGCGGGAGGAAGTGAAAGTTGCGATAAATAGTTGCGATTTTCCCTTTTTGTAATTAAAATGGAGTAATATTTTGAATACTGAGTTATTACTGACAAAGAATAATACAAAGACACAGAGATCACAGATATGGTCCTAAAACAACCTTACCAACATCGAAAACAAATGACTACTAGGAGGGGAACTGTTTGGGTCTTTTGCTGTTATTTTTGTGGGCAAATGGCGCCGCAGACATGTTTCTTTGCCATTAGAAGCCGTGTCCCAGTTCCCAGAGCGCACAGTTCGGAGCGTGGTTTGAAGGGCATGTGCGTCATTTCTTTTTTGTCCCATGCGCTGTTAACACGCGTTCTGAAGACCGCAGTCGTTTCCATGGAAATCGGGGCGTGGACCAAGCGCGTGAAAATGCACGCTTCGCACACTCGTATATCCCAGCATGCACCGTGCGCTACTTCTTCTACGGGAGAAAATGGAGTCGGCGGCTGCTTCCCGTAGTTGCGAGACCTGTCGCATTTCGCAGACGGCCATGCGGTCCACGGAGTGCACTCAGGGCTGAGCAAGTGTGCACCGCCTTGACTGCAGTCTGAGCCCCTTCAAACCACGCTCCGAACTGGGGACACGGCCGCAGTTTGGTTTCGTCACACGGAAGTAAGGCAGAAGGAAGTTGGTCGACGTGAGTTCAATACGTCGCCAATGACTGGTCAAAATTGGTAAAAAATTGTGAGAAAGTTGTGGTGATTGGTCAAAATTGCAACACCGCCCTGAATTCACGGGGATTGGCTGAAGTTGCGTTGAAGTTGCAAATCGCAACATCACGAATTCCTGGAGGATCTGATAAATACACAAAACAATACATGACAACAAAGCTGTAGTAGTTTCATTAACTAGTGAAACGCTCTAAAGGGGGACTGACTGTGGAGAGCAGAGGGAGGGAAGACTCAAACTCAGCAGAAAAGTGAAACTTATTAAACATGTTACTAAGTTGTTTTTGGTGAATATAGTATATTCAAAACAATAAAAGGTAACACAGAAATCTAAATACATTACATGTTAGCAGTTCATACCCCGTAGAAGTGTAATACCCCCTCTAAACATCTGTAGTGAGTTTTACTGTAGGAACATGTGGCAGAGGAGCTCACCTCTGTGATGTACCCCGAGGCCCGTCCACGTTTGTGGAGGCACCTTTATGGGTCTATAATGTTGAGCTGGCTAAAGCTAAACGTGCTCACATTTATATGGGGTGGACAGGTCAGTGGAGTTTTGCCTCAGGTCCAGTTTGAGCCCTGAATGTGGTTCTTGTTACAGGTTAGAAGGTCAACTGGACTCTTCAAGGAACTGTGTGTAACATTTCAATTTTAGATGACATAAACATGACCTAACGCTCCCAGATATGAATTAAACATGTTCAAATAAAATATAGCTTTTATTGAGATTGTTTGTTCACCATTTCTGTCAGTTCTTCTGGATGTTTGAATGGAATTCTACATTATTAAAATATAAATCACAAATCATCAATGACAGATTCAAAATACATTATTAATAATTCTTAAAGGGATATGCCACCCCCAGGTCAAATTTGGGCATCTCCCCACAGTCCAGAGACTAAAATAAGTGGTGGAAAGCGTTTTCCTGCTCACCCAGCCATTGTCCGAGTCTGTCGCCACTGACCGCCGCGGTATCTGCAGCTCCTCCGCCTTAGACTGGAGTCTAACGTCGCCAGAGAAAGATTTCGGCCAAAAGGAATTAATTTGCTCGATGCGTTTCCCAGTTACTTTCTGTGTAGTGCGCATTCATATCGAGTGCAAATAAATGTGCAAATCAACACGGAGAGCTTGACTTGGTCATTTTGGGTGGGAACTATTTTCCAGTGCGGAAAAACAGAGCCGAATCACGCACCACGCTGTGCAACAGGGGAACTCCCTTCCTGGTGCGTAACAGGGATTCCCCTGGCAGCGTGCTGCGTGATTCGACTGTATTCTTCCGCACTGGAAAATAGTTCCAACCCAAAATGACCAAGTCAAGCTCTCCGTGTTGATTTGCACATTTATTTGCACTCGATATGAATGCGCACTACAGCAGGAAAACGCTTTCCACCACTTATTTTAGTCTCTGGACTGTGGGGAGATGCCCAAGTTTGACCTGGGGGTGGCATATCCCTTTAAAGGTCCCATGGCATGAAATTTTCACTTTCTGAGATTTGTGAACGTTAATGTGAGCTCCCCTACCCTGTTTAGTCCCCCCCCCCCATGGTTAAAAGTTGTGAAATGTGTAAACTGAGCATTTGCGATCCTTTTCCGCGTTTGAAAAAAAGACAGCCCAAACGGGCGATTCTGAACAAGGAAATTTTCTGACGCCCCTCTCTCGGGGAAAGGTTTCCACCCCCCGTCTGGATGTCCACCCCGTCTCTGGAAATCACGCCCAGAGAATCTCGGCCGCAAACGAGCTACACAATGCGAGATGCGTTTTTTTATTTGCCTGGAGGCACGTGAGAGTGTTTCCAGGCTCGGAAGTCCTTTATCCGAGCCGCCGAACCTCTGAAACAGCAGTGGTTTCATTTCTGTGGAAATAGTGTTTTTTTTTTAATGGAAATCGTCTCATATCTTCCTCCGCTCTTAAAACACAGAAGTGGGTGACAGCGCACAGCGCACCGCTAATCCGGGAAACAGTGGAGAATTTGGCCACACCCCCACCCGCTGCACTGGCCTGTCTCTGTCCTCCTCATTTGCATTCAAGCAACAACGGCCAGAATAAAGTGTTTCAGAGACATATTTATGACTCTGACTGTGTTCATGAGGCTCTCTCATGCACTGAGTGTTGATTTTGAAGAAGGATTCATTTACAGTATTAGGGAACCATTAAGGAGCCATATAAAAGCATCAACAAGTACCATGTCATGGGATCTTTATGTAGAGGTATTACACTTCTGTGGGGTATTAACTGTGAACACATAACATATTTAGGTCATCATGTTAACATGTTTCATAAGCTTCACTTTCGTTTTTGGTGCTGAGTCCCCCCGACTTTGTTGTCCCCGTGCTAAGTCACACCTCCTTCAGATTGCTTCAATATGATCAGCGTGTTTCCCGATAATTAAACTACTGGAATTTGCGTCAGCTTTGTGAACTTGTTGTGTACAGTTTTGCATAATGTTTTTGCATATTTATAGGGAATTGTCATGTGGGAGCATGGGCGACGTAGGCTTGTGGGCGGAGCCTTGTACAGACTCTTACACCTGACCATAAGGAGGGTTTGAATAGAGATACAGATCGTGATTAAAGGAGAATGCTTTGGTTGAGGCAAATGCAGAGGACATATTTCACCTTGAGGATAGTCTTCACCTGAATAATATTTTTCTTGTTTGATTTTCAGATTGTTTTGGAGGGTTTTTTCCCTAAACCTGGTGCAGACTACAGCTCCACCAGCTCCTCCAGCCCAGAAAAGAGCTTCATCTACATCAACGACCGCCCTGTGCACCACAAAGACATCAGCAAGGTACGTTTAACCAAAACACCTTATAGCAAAAGGTACGGGTTAGATCTGAGGAGAGGCAATCATACTCTGTATCGCTCCAAATGATAATGACAGAAAACACTTGTAATTGAATATGTGGAAAGTTACATAGTGCAGGGTTCCCAAACAGCTGACAATAACACCCCCCAAAATAAGTATGTAAATGGCTTAGAACTCCCATTGCACAATGAAAACAACACTGACATAAATGAACACTGAGATGACATGTTAAATGGGGTTTAATATTGTGAGTTCATAAACTCACAAGAATCCACCTTGAAGTGCTCCTGCTGTACAGTTTAAATCCATCCCGGGCAGTGGTCGGCCCAACCACAGGACTTCTGTGTCAGGGGGAGTGGTTTCAGACAACATGACCACAACACCAAGCTCCAGTCCTGTAGCATATGGATGAGCTGCGAAATGTATTCGACCAAATAACTTCAATAAACTGAGCAAAACAAACATGGAGGCACTGGAGGAGGGTGACGACAGCTCATGACACCGTTAATGTGCAAATTATTGCAAAAATTCGTTTATCTCTCTCCAGCATGACACATGTTTTGGTTTTCACAGGTACAGATAATGACGTATCCAACTGGCACAAGTTGGATACGTCATTTTGACAGGTTTGTCGTGATTGGCTAAAAAGAAACCGGTGGGCACTTGTGGGTGGTTCGCTCAGTCAGCTCCAGGCATTCTGCTGCAAGTCCCTCCTTTTTCTAAGCGCTTTCAGCGAGTGCCATTCCAGATGGCTAACGTGTAGAACTAACTTCAGAGGGACACATCAAACTGGTGTGAGCCAGGTTAGTTTACTGTGTGACTAGGGGTGGGTATTGGCAAAGAAGTCACGATTCAATTCGAATCACGATTCATATGCCACGATGTGATACTATCACGATGCATCACGATACTTGAATTATTGCGATGCATTGCAATATATTCGACATACTTGAGTGAAAATGTACCAAAAAAAGAGGATAACTTAAATATCAGTGGCTGTGTATCTGGGTAGTGTCTTCAATTGATACAAAACTCTGAGCAACTCAATTCAGAACTGAATTTATTGAATAACAAAAACAAATAAACCAAACCAATAACAAAAAAAGTGCATAGGATTTTTTCTAAAACAAAAAATGATGTTCAAACATTTGCCATTTTGGAGGTAGCTCCATCATAAACAATATGAAAACCCCCACCTGTTCACTCGACCTCATCCCCTCTGCACTCATCAAAGACTGCCTTCCAATCATCTCTCCTCTAATAACAACAATCATCAACTCCTCACTTACCACTGGTTCTGTCCCGCAGTCTCTCAAGCTGGCTGCCATTACCCCTATCCTAAAAAAACCCGGTCTTGACCCTGACAACTTTACAAATTTCCGCCCCATTTCAAACCTTCCATATCTGTCCAAAATCCTGGAACGAGTCTCAGCCACCCAACTCAAAGCCCATCTTAAATCCAATAGCCTGTTTGAACCATTCCAGTCTGGTTTCCGTCCACAACACAGTACAGAAACAGCCCTTCTCAAAGTCACCAACGATCTCCTCCTCTCCTCTGACTCCGGCCACTTCAGTATCCTCATCCTCCTGGACCTTACAGCAGCATTTGACACTATCAGCCACTCCATCCTCCTCTCCCGTCTCAAGAACTCTTTCAACATCACCGGCTCAGCACTATCCTGGATCAACTCCTACCTCACCAACCGTCAACAATTCATCCACATCAACAACTGCTCCTCCGCCACTGCTCCCCTATTGCAAGGTGTCCCCCAAGGTTCGGTGCTTGGTCCCCTCCTGTTCATCCTCTACCTCCTCCCCCTTGGAAGCATCATTCGCCGCCACGGCCTCCATTTCCACTGTTACGCCGACGATATTCAACTTTACATAACCACCAAATCCATCAACTCCACAACTCACTCTTCCCTCACCCACTGCCTCTCTGAAATCAAAACATGGATGCAACACAATTTCCTAAAACTAAACTGTGACAAATCCGATTTAATCATTATTGGCCCCAAAAACATCACCAAATCCACTCAAGACTTCAGCCTGACCATGGACAACGCAACCCTCACTCCATCCCCACTCATCCGAAACCTTGGCATTCTTTTTGACACCACACTCTCATACCAACAACACATAAACTACATAACCCGGACTGCTTTCTTTCATCTCAAAAACATTGCACGACTCCGCCCATCCCTTTGTTTCTCTGCTGCAGAAACCCTCATTCATGCATTCATCACCTCTCGAATCGACTACTGCAATAGCCTTTTCTATGGTCTACCCTCCAAAACTCTCAACAAACTCCAATACATTCAAAACTCTGCTGCCCGCCTCCTCACCCACACCTGCTCCCGAGACCACATCACTCCTGTCCTCCAAAACCTCAACTGGCTCCCCATCCCTCAGCGTATCCAATTCAAAGTCCTCCTCCTGACCCACAAAGCCCTCCATAACCTGGCTCCATCATACCTCTCTGACCTCCTGCACCTCCACACCCCATCCCGCTCCCTCCGTTCCTCCGACACCAACCTCCTGTCCCTCCCCTACAGGACCAAGCTCCGAACCTGGGGTGACAGAGCCTTCTCCATTGCTGCCCCCACCCTCTGGAACTCACTCCCACAACCTATCCGTGCTCTGACTTCCCCACCTTCAAAAAATTGCTCAAGACTCACCTTTTTAAAACTGCTTTTAATGTTTCTTAATGTTTAATGCGTGAAAAGTCCCTCAGTCGTCCAGGTAGAATCCATGATCAAAGGAGAAGTTCAATTTGTCAACTGGACAAAGTTTGTTTGGTTGAAAACGTTTCGCCGCTCATCCGAGAGGCTTCGTCAGCTCTGGTTATTGTACTGGTTAGACCCTGCTTATATCTAGCTGCCGGGAGGCGCGTCCTACAATGACAAAAGCTCTGAAAATGATCCCCCTAATCTGTCTCTTTGTTTTTCAAATTACTCTGACGGCTGTTTCGACCCCCTATTCAACGTCTAACGACCCTCTCCACCCCTCTGCCCTGGCTCTGTTTGACTGGTCTAAGAATCGCATTATAAATGGGAGACAAATTATGTCTCCCATTATGTACTCCATTCAGTGTAGTGAAGACTGCAGTGAGCGCTACATTGGGGAAACAAAACAGCCACTTCACAAGAGGATGTACCAACACAGACGGGCGTGTCAGAGTGGACCGGCTTCTGCGGTACATCTTCACCTAGAAGCCACGGGCCATTCTTTTGAGGACAGTGAGGTTCAGATCTTAGCCAGGGAAAAGAACTGGTTTGAGAGGGGAGTTAAAGAGGCTATTTTTGTCAAAAAAGAGAATCCGTCATTAAACAGAAATGGGGGAGTGAGACATAATTTGTCTCCCATTTATAATGGGATTCTTAGACCAGTCAAACAGAGCCAGGGCAGAGGGGTGGAGAGGGTCGTTAGACGTTGAATAGGGGGTCGAAACAGCCGTCAGAGTAATTTGAAAAACAAAGAGACAGATTAGGGGGATCGTTTTCAGAGCTTTTGTCATTGTAGGACGCGCCTCCCGGCAGCTAGATATAAGCAGGGTCTAACCAGTACAATAACCAGAGCTGATGAAGCCTCTCGGATGAGCGGCGAAACGTTTTCAACCAAACAAACTTTGTCCAGTTGACAAATTGAACTTCTCCTTTGATCTTAATGTTTAATGTTTTTCTGATTGTTTATTGTTTTGTTACTTGTTTTATTACTGATTTTACCTCTTGTACAGCGTCTTTGAGTGTCTTGAAAAGCGCTTTATAAATAAAATGTATTATTATTATTATTATTATTATTATTATTAATACCCTTTCACAAAGAAAAAAGTGCATAGGATTTATTTTTTTTTAAGTAATAATTAATTAATTAATTAATTATTAATTAATAATAATCTATTTTTGGCATCAAGAATCGATGCAGTATATTGTGAAAGTTAGTATCGCGATGCATTGTCATGACGATTATTTTGCACACCCCTATGTGTGATTAGACCCAATTTCACAAAACAATACAGGTTTCAATAGAAAAAAATAGAAAAAATACTGTCCTCCCGTGGACCCACCTCCCACAGGGGGATCCATGGGGGCTGGTGCGCTGTGATCTGGGCAGCGGACCTGGACCGTTGTCCCCGTGACCCGAAAATACGGAGAAAGCAGAAGAAAAAAAGAAAAAAAATACCGTGTCATTATTTTTACTTTTTTTTTGTCGTCTTGTAATTCCTCAGATGGGGGGACAGTAGTTCAGTTGTTGGTGTGAGTGTTTGTTCACTGTTCCAATGTCCAGATCCACTGACCCACAGGTTGGCGGCACAATTCCAGCTTCCACAGATGAATGTTGCCGTTGTGTCCTTGGGCAAGACACTTAACCCACCTCACTCCCAGTGTCTGCGTGCACCGGTGTGTGAATGTGTGAATGTGTGAATGTGTGAGTGGGTGAATGTGTGAGTGGGTGAGTGGTTCCTTGATGTAAAGGCCTTGAAGGTGGAAAAGCGCTATAGAAAAATGTGACCATTTACCTGAAGTTTTCCCATATTCAACATGACACTAACTAAATCATGTTGTATGTTTGTCCCTCAGCTGATCCGTGAGCGATACTCGGCTCAGTTCTCAGAGGAGGTGAGGAGCAGGTTTCCTTCCTTTGTGCTCAGAGTTTGTGTTTCTGCAGCGGAGGTCGATGTGAACGTGACTCCAGACAAGACCCAGGTCCTGCTGCACCACAAGGTGAAGGAGAGGAGCTCATGGAATAATCACGAACATAACAGTTTATGAACAGCATCAACAACAGAGTCCATTTTGCATATGAAAACGAAAACTAGACTCAAATGTCCAGTACACTTTAATTGTAACTACAAAACCAGTCAAACGTTTGGACCTTCACACGCCGACATCAGATACATGATACAAGAAAAGGAACAAAGTATAACTAATTATTTTAATATATTTTTTATATTGTAAATTCAAATCCTCAAAGTATTCACCCTTTGCTTTGTTGAATTATTATTTTTAATCTAAAACAGGTTTTTGAGTTATTTTGAATATGAATTGAAGTCTCCTGAAATGGTCGGGCGAAGGGTGGCAATTTTGAACAATCCAGAATTTACAACAAGTTATGAGTTATTTCACACTTTCTCACAATGAAATTAGTCATGAAAAGAAAGAAAACGGGTGTCAACATTTTGACAGTATTTTAGTCAATATTAAAATTGTATAATTGAAATGAACATGGCCTCAAATGCTTTGTCAGCTTCAACATTATTTAAAGGTCCAGTGTGTAGGATTGGTGGTGCATAGGTGGATCGTGGCTATTGCACTTCCTGTTTTAGCTACGGCAGACCTCGAGGGTCACCCGTAACGCGGCGCGCCGTAACGCGGACAGCTCGCGTACCCGCGCGCGAACCACGTGCACCCGGCGCTGTGTGAGCCCTCGCCGACAACTACGGTATAAATAAAACGCGGTCCTGTTCACTGTTTTTTTTTTCTTTTCTCATGAAAACACACATTCCCGATCGTGTACCATGACAATCTACACATCAAATGAAACCTTACAGTCTCCTCTTTTTGACTATGCAATTCATTTCCCGGCACAACAATCACTCCCCGAGCACATGGGGCTTTTATACGGAAAAGCACAAAACAAGGTTTGTTACTTAGCTTACCTTTGAAGGCTCTGGACAGGTCAAACTCTGTATTTCACCATAAACTTGCTCTCAATCTGTCCGTAAGGATCCAGCGAATAAAATCCAGTAAAACAATTTAGTCCAAAACACGTGTTAGAGCCATTACGACGTCTGATCCGGCAGCATGCTTGTGTTGTTTACCCAAAACCACGAGCCTTGCCGAAGGCGAAGGCGGAGCCCAAATGTCCTTCTGCGGCTCTCGTATTCAAAATGGCTGCCTCTGCATGGGGAAGATCCCCCTTTTATGTGACTATATCTAAGTCCAACAGAATACTTTGATTTCATGATGGAAGTGAAAAGGCTTGGAAAACACTGTATTTTTGAATGGGTATCTTCAATTTCTGTAATTAACGGGTAAAAATCTTACACACTGTCCCTTTAAGTTGTTTTTGTTGACGCAGGGTTATTAAGTCTACACAGTAGTACTTTGCTGTTATTTATCATGGTGTTTTTGTGTTCCAGGAGGCTGTGTTGGCTGCAGTAGAGGATTTACTTGTCTCTCTTTATGGCCTCAAACCCATCACCAAAGACTGTTCAAAGGAGGAACAATCCAAAATGTCCAAAAACGCATCGAATTCAACCAAAGATTTAGATCAAGACCCAATAGTGAAGAATCGAGACATTTCTACAGAAACTATGACGACTATCCACAAAAATATTCACATTTCTAACAAGGAATTTCCCAACAACAGAAGTAACGACATCTCGTTCCATAGCCAAACCTCAAACAGTAGCTCCTCGTCCATAGCCGAAGACTGGATCGTTAACCAAATCCCTTCAAACCTTTCCATTTGTGACGACGAAGAACAGTCTCAAAATTGTGTAAAAGAATCTAACTTGACCCGAAATTCTCCAGAAAAACTTGAATTTGGCAATTTAGAAACATCTAAGGACACATTTACGGTAGAAGATTGGAGCAAAGGGATAGCTTTGAGAGATCCAGAGTCGAATCAGCCACTGCTGCCTGTTACTATTCTCCAACCAAATGCAGAAACGTCTAAAAAAGATACCGATAAGAAAGCTGAAATTTCAAACAAGCTCGTTTCAAATTCTATCACTGAAAAACGTGCTGCGCTAACAGCTCCTGATGCTTTGGCTAACCGTGTGGTGAGCGCTCCAGTGTCTGTCGCTGCTCTGTTCGAGAAAGAGACGCAAAACCCCAAAGTGTCTCTGCATGAATCCGGCCACGAAAAATGGAGCCAGGAGGAGAAGAGGAGGTGAGTTTTCCAAATCAGAGCTGTCTGTCAAATAGAAGACCGGGAGTGAAATTTAGGACATAATCTGTGGTCCCAAGGAAGTGCCAGGCCAAAAGTCAGAGGGGGACACAACTTTCCAGGGAAAATCCTGGTTTCCAATCATTTGATCCCAAGTGTAAATCTTAACGAAATCAATCAAAAGCTGCGTCAAAATTTGAACGGGAAGCAGGTGAAGTTCACTTTACTGGCCACGGACAAATACTTTGTAAGAAGGAAAGAAAACTTGACTATCTCTTTATTTGCCCCCCGTTGTTCAGTAGAAATGTAAAGCCACAATATGTAACTTTTTAGCCAAAAAAAAGTCTAAAATAAAACATGCATGTTTTTTGCACTGAAAAACTTACTGCGAGCAGGCTTGCATCTCCACAAACCTGACTCTTATTTGGCCTGGAGGAGCACGTTCTCCATTATCTTTATGCAGGGAGCTACAGAAATATTATATTAAAACAGGGCTCTCAAGTTTTGAAGTTTTGAAATGGACAGGTGTAAATGTTGGTCTAAAGAGCAAAACTACAAAGCGACTAATGAGAGTTGTATAAATGAAGTTATGACCTGATGGTTCTCAGTCCTGAGTTGGATGTTCGTTTGTTTTATCACCGTTTTGTCATCATTTGATCGTCTCACTCGTGTTCAGTTGCCGTCCTTCAATTATCACTGACAGACTAGCTGAAACTAGACCAGGGGTCGGCAACCTTTACCACTCAAAGAGCCGTTTGGAGCCGTTTCACGCAGTAAAGAAATCACTGGGAGCCACAAAACCCTTTTGAAATTTAAAATGAAATAACACTGCATATAACATTTTTTAACATCTTTGTGCCATAGAATTACATTTTGAAAATGAACAAACTAAAATAAAATATATTTTAATTAAATACAGTGGTCCCTCGCTGTTTCGCAGATTTTTTTAATAGTGTATCAATACGCATTGTGTTCTGCATCCTGATTGGCTAAGGGACTGTAGACCTTTGTCTTTGTCAGTCATTCTCCTCCGTGTCTCCTGTACAGTAGCTACAGAATGCGTTCAGTTTGCCAAATTTATTTAAACGTGATCACGAGCAGTGTGACTCTGAAGCAGTGAGGACTGAGCGGTCTGGCATTTGGGCACATGCCAGAAGGGCCACGGCCGTGCGTCTCACCTGGGGCTGGTCGCACCGGTCATGCTGTTCTATTACGGATTTGACCACGAGTGCAGGTGCACATGTCCGAGCACACACTTCTCTGGGTGGTCAATGCGCGTCGGGAAATAGCGGCAGTGTTTCAGCAGAACGAACCTGGAGTCCAGGAGGTGGAACCAGTCCTGAGAGCGCACGGAAGAGTTCTCACTACAACAAAACCCGCAACAGCGCAGCGGCGCCAGGTGCCTTGGTCAGACGAACTGTGAAATACACGCATATTTATACACGCAATATAAAGCTGACTACTTCACGGATTTAGCCTATCGTAGGTTATTTTTACAATGTAAACCCCGCGTTAAATGAGGAACCAAAGTACTGAGCCGCATCAGAGGGATCAAAGAGCCACATGTGGCTCTGGAGCCGCGGGTTGCCGACCCCTGAACTAGACTCTGCGGTCTGCCCGACAACAGAACAATCTAGTTTCTGATTGGCTGAAAAGGGCGTGGTGCCTGGATAACTCTTCTGAGCCACACAGACCGATGTTCTGGGCACAGAAGCGCTGTGAACAGTGGCGAGAGTTTCACTGAATTGCTTAACAAAATTTCAGCGTGAGAAAGACCATGTGTGGCGTGTGAGCGTGTGAACTCGTTGAAATGTCTGCTCCAAGTACCGAATCAATTTCCTAATGTTGTGAACTTGTTCAAACATATGGCATTAAAACCTTTCTGATTCTGATTCTGAAATGCGTGTGTCACACTCTCAAAGCGTGAGACTTGAGAGCTGTGTATTAAAACAATATTGTTTGCTGAAAATCCAAAACTAATCAAAATTAGATACTCATTTGAGCAACTTAAGAACTTAAGAATGATCTTGAGCTGTATCAGACCAAGTATAAGAGCACATAGACTAGTATACACCCCTGGAGCACTGTGGAACCTACAGGACCACTGACGGAGTACACATGCAAGGACACATGGGAACAGAAAAGAAAGTACTATGCTTTAATGTTTAAAATCACTTTCTATTGTCTAAAGAAAGAGTGTTTTTTATTATAAACATGGTATTTGAATCGGAATTGAATTTTGAGTCTAATCCTTAGTATCAAATTGAATTTGAAAGGCTCATGAGTGAAAAAGTGGCTGTAGTGTACAAGTCAATTCATCACTAGAACACTTTTTTTTTTCTACCATGTACCAATGTAGTCCGCTCATCAAAAACATCCCTGAAGAGGTTTTAAATGTCGTCCATGCATGTTTGAGTAATCTAGCGATCTCTCCCAGGCCCTATTCAAACCCTCCTTGGAACCGGTTAGCAGTAAGGTTCTGTGCAGTGCTCCGCCCACAAGCCCGTGTCACCCACACTCCCACACGACAATTCTACGTAAATGTACAAAAACATGACACAGAAGTGTGCACTGAACTTGTGTTGTGATAGCGCTCTGCAGGGGGAGGGACGCAGAGGACAAAGGGAGGGGGGGACTCAGCATTTTCAACACAATAACAGATAAAATGGTGATCTGAATATGTTATGTGTTAGCAGTTAATAGCCCATAGAAGTGTTGTACCCCCTCTTTATAAGAAGTGCTTGCTCAGGGCATGCTCTTGCTTATATAATGTATGGAAAAAGACATATGGCCTTTTAAAACATGGCGTGGCAGAAACTTGGCTTCTAATGGCAGTGTGAACAAGTGGTGCTGCATTTCTAGGAACTACATGCTCCAGAAAATTTCACTTGATCTTTAACACATGAAAACTATGGGACCATCTGTCTCACCTCTCACCTAAATATTACAGAAAGTGGCAGATTGGTTATCCTGTCGTCTCTGGTCAGTAAGCATGGAGCGGGTTACACTTCTGATCTCTCTGAGTGGAGTGCACTTGTAGTCCTGTTATTAAAATGCATTTTGAAGTGTGATGCATTTCTGAAGTAAATACAGACAGAGTAACCCAAGAGCAGATTTAAACCACAAAAAGCGATTATACAAGACACAAGGGGTTAGGTTCCAGAGGTGCCCGCGGTGGGAGAGGTCCACGAGGTAGGACAACTTTGTATTTGGCAATTGTTCTACATGTTTTAGGGCTGTAAATGCCTCACCACACACATTCTACGCTTTTCTCAGACTGGAGTTGGGCTTTTCTCGCATTTCTCTCTCGTTTGAACACTCGAACTTTCATAGATTTTCAACAGAATGTGTTGATAGTGAAGCGTGGGGGGGGGGGAGCACGGCTTAATATAGCACCGAACGTGCGAGGGGAGCCGAGACACAGGATTATTATCAACACATCAGTATGGTAAAACTCACCTGTCTCACGACGGTCTAAACCCCGCTCACGTTCCCTTAGTGAGTGAACAATCCAACACTTGGTGAATTCTGCTTCACAATGATAGGAAGAGCCGACATCGAAGGATCAAAAAGCGACGTCGACACAGCGCAAGGCCGCGAGTACACCGGGACTATGGGCGCGGGATGGAGCCGCGGCGCCCGGGCCGTGCCTCCCCCTCAGGGCCGCGGTCCTGCGCGGCTCGTGCAGGCCGAGCACGGGGTGATTTAATCCTGGTTTGGTCCGGGTCTGGACCTGATCCGATCCTGGTTTAGACCTGGTTTAGTTCTGGTCTAGAGCTGAAAGTCACATAGAAGCAGAGCCCGCCCCGAGCGAGACCCCGCGGTCTTGCCCGCCGATAGAGCACCTTTCTCGGCCTGTTAGCTCACAGTGTCAGCCCCCCGGCTCTGGAGGTCACATAGAACCAGAGCCCGCCCCGCCCCGCTCTTATTCCCGCTGAAAGAGCGTCTTTCTCGGCCTCTTAGCTCTAGCGCAGAACGCGCAAGGAGCGCGGAGACACGAGCAACGCGCTCCTCCAACGGCTCTGCCATGTCCCAGGATAATCCTGGTTTAGTCCAGGTCCAGTCCAGGTTTAGACCTGGTTTAGTTCTGGTCTAGACCTGGTTTATTCCAATCAGGACGCAGAACACAAATGTTACACTATAAAAAAAAGTTACACTATAAAAAAAAAAAAACGAATCAGGCTTTTTCCATTGAACTAGCTACTCAACTTACGAAAAATTCACGTTACGAAACCACTTCTGGAACAAATTAATTTCGTAAGGTGAGGTAAGGTATATGTGCTAAATATTTAAAAGGTTATTTTTTATATTGAATTTCAAACACTTTGAAAATGTACATATATACTTTCATTAACTGACATTCGCCCTAGGATTTCGGTGACTTTCAGCTTTTTTCGTGACTGGGCACTTTCATCCCTGATTTTTTAACCATTATTTATCCAGGTAAACTGTTTGGGAACCAGCCAATTGTAAACATTATTTGTACAGGATTCTAGCCTACACTCCAGCTCAGTTTCAACTATAGACCCTGTAAACCTATAGTTCATTTGTCTCCTGTCTTCTCCCTCAGGTTTGAAGATAAGGCCCAAAAATCTGCATCTGCTGAACCCCCCAAACGACTCACCGCTCAGGGGCAGAAACGTAAGGCGGCCCCCCTGTCCAACCAGCAGCTCCTGAGTGAACTATTCTCTGCTCAGCCCCCCAAAAAGACAAAGGTCATTCCCACCAAACCGTCTCGCTCGGTCCGCTGTAGCCTGCTCTCTCTCAGGCAGAACCTCCTCCGCCTCTCGACTGCTCGCCCCTCTCCTCCGCTGGGCCTGCACCCCCTCTGCAGAGTCTCTTCACAGGGATCCTGGTTGGTACTTTCTGGGCGTAAACTCCAAGTGTTGAATCCGTTCCGGGTGGAGGAGGCTCTGCTGTTTAAGAGGCTGATGGAGAATAACATACTTCCAGCTGAAGATCTGAAGGACCCCATAGAGTTGACAAAAGAGTATGTGACAATTGCATTTTACATCTGACTCTGTAACTCAGGTTGGGCTTTTGTCACCTTAATGCGAGGAGCAAAGGCAGGGGAGACTCTGTTAAAAACAAAGCCAAAAGTACAAAACATGTTTTTATATATAAGATAAGATCAGACTTTATTGATCTCACACAGGAGAAATTTACTTGCCACAGTAGCTCCAGGCAGGGACAGTTTGAACAAGAAAGGAAAAGTGCATGCAGCAAGAATGGAATAAAGTAAGTAATAATAAAAATAAGTAATAATAATAATACAAACAGTAACTAGGAGAGTATGGAAAAAAGAAGATATTGCACGTTTGGACTGTATAGTGGAAATTATACAGTTTGATAAAATAAGTAATAATAATAAAACAGTAACTAGGAAAGTATGGAAAAAAGATATTTCCCATCTGGCCTATATAGTAGAATTATACAGTCTGATGGTGGTGGGGATGAAGGATCTGTGGTAGTGCTCCTTCTTGCACTGGGGGTGCCTCAGTCGGCTGCTGAAGGAGCTGCTCAGCTCCTCTACAGTCCGGTGCAGAGGGTGAGAGGTGTCGTCCATGATGGACGTAAGTTTGTCCAGTACCCTCCTCTCAGCCACCTCCTCTACAGAGTCCAGAGGACAGCCCAGGACAGAGCTGGACCTCCTGACCAGCTTATTCAGTCTCTTCCTGTCCCGTTCTGTGCTGCTCGGGGCCCAGCAGACGACAGCGTAGAGGAGAGCAGAGGCCACCACAGAGTCATAAAAAGTCTTGAGCAGAGGCCTGCACACTCCAAAGGACCTCAGTCTCCTCAGGAGGTGGAGGCGACTTTGGCCCTTCTTGTACAGGGCGTCAGTGTTGTGGGACCAGTCCAGTTTATTGTTGAGGTGAACACCCAGGTACTTGAAACTGTCCACAGTCTCTATGTCCTGCCCCTGGATGTTCACCGGTGAGTGAGGTAGTGGTCTCCTCCTGAAGTCCATCACCAGCTCCTTTGTCTTACTGGTGTTCAGGCTCAGGTGGTTGCGCCCACACCAGTCCACAAAGTCACTGATGACCGAGCGGTACTCCAGCTCGTTCCCCTCAGACACACAGCCCACAATGGCCGAGTCGTCAGAGAACTTCTGGAGATGGCAGCTGTCCATGTTGTATGTGAAGTCCGAGGTGTAGATGGTGAAGAGGAAGGGTGAGAGGACAGTTCCCTGGGGGGCCCCAGTGCTGCAGACTACCACCTCTGACTCACAGCCGCGCAGCCGCACGTACTGTGGACGGTCAGTGAGGTAGTCGATGGTCCAGGCAGCGAGATGTCCATCAACTCCCGCATCCTCCAGCTTCCCCCGCAGCAGCGCCGGCCTGATGGTGTTGAAGGCGCTGGAGAAGTCAAAGAACATGACTCTCACAGCACTCCCGGCGGTCTCAAGGTGGGTGAGCGCCTGCTGCAGAAAGTAGATGACGGCGTCCTCTACTCCTACGTTTGGCTTGTAGGCAAACTGCAGCGGGTCCAGGGAGGGGCTCACCACAGAGCGGAGGTGGCTGAGGATCACCCTCTCCATGGTCTTCATGAGGTGGGAGGTCAAGGCGACTGGTCTGTAGTGGGCCAGTTCCCTGGCGTTTGTTGTTTTGGGAACTGAGACCACACAGGAGGTCTTCCACAGGACGGGGACCTTCTCCAGGCTGAGGCTCAGATTGAACATGTAGCAGAGAACCTCACAGAGCTGGTCTGCACAGGTTCTCAGCAGCCTGGGGCAGATACCATCAGGTCCTGCGGATTTCCTCTGTCTGAGACGCCTAAGTTCCCTCCTCACCTCGTCCGGTGTGATGGAGAGGGGGGAGTGAGGGGGGGGGCTGGGGTGGACTGCAGGGGGTGGGGGTGGAGGGGGGCTGTTGCTGGGTTGGCTCTGTGTGAAGGGGGAGGGGGATGTGTCCACTGGCCCGGGGAGGTGTGAAGAGGAGGAGGGAGTCGGCAGAGGGGCAGAGGGGGTGGGGTTAAAGTAACAGTTTA
>JAVJIX010000068.1:122500-127500 GCA_036785185.1 Paratrypauchen microcephalus | reverse complement strand
AATACAGAAACAATTTACATACAAAGAAGACAATTTTCTGACAATTTAAACACTGATTTGACAAAATAAAGGTGTTGCCATTTATTTGTATTAGTCACATCATAACTATTGGCATAATAAGTCTTGGTTCTTCTTAACATTATGATTGCTAGGTAACGTACCTCTACTTCATATCTTCTGTGTTCAAGCAGGATGAATAAAAGTATTTTTTGAGCAGATTTCCCACTGTTACGATTATTTCCTGTAGCCAGATCAGTGTGAAATGGGTATGCTAGACTCCAGACAGAAACTTTAAGACACAGAGGTGATAGTTTCAGAGTAATTTCAGTGTAGTGAGCTCCTCCCTGCAGCAGATATAAGCAGTGTCCACCAGCACTCTGACCAGAACTGACGAAGCAGCTTGAATGAGCTGCCAAACGTTTTTGACCAAATAAACTTTGTCCAGTTGACAAATTGAATTTCTCCTTTTACCATACTTTCTGTAATGTTTCTGCACTGTTCTCCTCGTCAGGGTGAGGCCGTGCGACTGGTGCGTCAGATGCCCTCCCATTTGTCCAGAGCCGAGGTGACGGAGACTCTGCAGAGGATGCACACTGAGCTGGAGCAGAGCCACAGGACCTGTCTCCACGGGCGACCCTTCCTGCGCCCCCTGGTGGACCTGCCCTGCACTGACGAGGAGGCCCTGGCTGCAGGTGGGGCATCTCCATCACAATAAAGACATTACGGGACATTTGTGCGATCCAGCAACATGGACAATCAGCTGGTAATGCAAACAGACCTGTTTATATGAATTATATATATGAACTGCAGGCCTGTGGTCTAAAGACATGTCCTACCGATCGTTTAGTCGACTAAAACAGAGGCGTGGCCCAAAAAAAACATCTGTGTGTGACTCAGAATGCACTTACAAGAGAAAAGTAGTAGGAAACAAAGAATTTATGTTTAAACAGATTTAAATGTATGAATCTTGAATTTAATCTGACTTTACAGAGAAAAAAAATATCATTCTCTCACTCACTTTCTGCTGTTGTCCTCATCATCTAAATGAAATAATGAGCCGACTAAAAGAAGTTTGGGACGATTAAGATTCAAACGACTGAAGGACTACAGCCATAGAATTTACATCATGGGATATTACGCTATTTTCTGATCCATGTATGATGTTGTTCAGCATGAAGTTCAGCCCTGAAATTGCCAACCTCTGCTGAACTGAAGGTAAAAGGAGCTGCTAACAATAATAGACGAATAATAAAATGTTACTCAAACATGTGTGAATGAAACAAAACACAACTCTGGTTTTAATGAGGTAACAACAGTCACATGGGTTAAAGTTCACATGAGTCAATTTTATGTACTGTAGGAACTTTAAAGGCACACTATGTAACTTTTCTGCTGTAGTGGGCTCCATTGAGATGTAATAGCTTTGCCTCATCAGACCAAGTTACAGTTCAGATCTGTGCCTGCTCACCAAAACAAAGTGTGTGTTCCGATGTACAGTGGTACCTCACCTTACGAAAGACCCAACAAACGGAAATTCCAAGTTACAAAACATCTTCATGTTAAATTTTGATCTCCTGATACGAAAGAAAATTCAAGTTACGAAACGCGAAATCTCAAAAATTCAAATAATTTTTGCCACACACATTATACGCTTTTCTCAGACTGGATTTAAAGGTCTCATGGCATGAAATTTTCCACTTTCTGAGGTTTTTGAACGTTAATGTGAGCTCCCCTACCCTGTTTAGCCCCCCCCCCCCCCCCCCCTTCATGGCTAAAAGTTGCAAAATGTCTAAACTGAGCATTTGCGATCCTTTTCTGCGTTAGAAAAAATCGGAGCTCAAACGGGCGAGTTTGAACAAGGAAACTTATTGACGTCAGATCGAAAAAAGAAATGCAAATGCAGTTCCACCCCCGTCTGTCTGTACTCAGTCTCTGTAAATCACGCCCAGAGAGTTTGGACTGCGAATGCGCTAGGCAATGCGAAATGCGTTTTTTTATTTGCCTGGAGGCACGTCCGAGTGTTTCTAGGCTCGGAAGTCCTTTATCTGAGCCTCTGGACCTCTGAAACAGCAGTGGTTTAATTTTATTTTCTGTGGAAATGTGTTTATTTTTCAATGGAACGCTTCAAATCTCTCCCCCGTGCAAAGACGCGGAAATGGGTCACAGCGGAGAGCTGAGAGCGGAGAGTTTGGCCACGCCCCCACCCTCTACTATAGGCCATCTCTGTCCTCCTCATTTGCAACAACGCCCATAATGGAGTGTTCAGAGAGAGAAAAATGACTCTTTCTGATCTTATCTCTGTTTCTCATGCACCGAGTGTTGATTTTGAAGAAGGATTCATTTACAGTATTAGGGAACCATTAAGGAGCCATATAAAAGCATCAAGAAGTACCATGTCATGGGACCTTTAAACTTTTCTCACATTTGTCTCTCGTTTAAACACTCAAACTTTCATAGATTTTCAACAAAATTATTAATAGTGAAGTGTGGGGGGAAGGGGGAGGGCGGACACGTGTGTGATAGCGCAGCATGACCCGGCGCGGGGCTGCGAGCACGAGACCCGTGCTCAAACCGTGCCTCCTCTAGACCAGGTCTAAACCAGGTCTAAACCAGGATTAAACCAGGTCTAAACCAGGTCTAAACCAGGTCTAAACCAGGTCTAAACCAGGATTAAACCAGGTCTAAACCAGGTCTAAACCAGGTCTAAACCAGGATTAAACCAGGTCTAAACCAGGATTAAACCAGGTCTAAACCAGGTCTAAACCAGGTCTAAACCAGGATTAAACCAGGATTAAACCACCGCGGCTCTTGCCTGCGTTTGTTCATGAGCTCGGACTGCGTGCCGTCCCGAGGGGAGGCACACCTCCTCCCCTCCTCGCTGCTCGCCTCAGCCGTGACTTGTGAGGTACACCGGCAGAGCTAGCACCAAACCAGGAAATAGACCCGCACGCGGTGGTTTAATCCTGGTTTAATCCTTGTTTAGACCTGGTTTAGACCTGGTTTAGACCTGGTCTAGAGGAGGCACGGTTTGAGCACGGGTGTCGTGCTCGCAGCCCCGCGCCGGGTCATGCTGCGCTATCACACACGTGTCCGCCCTCCCCCTTCCCCCCACGCACGCAGTCGCTGCTCGCCTCAGCCGTGACTCATGAGGTACACCAGTGCTGCTGCTAATAGCAGAGCTAGCACGAAACCAGGAAATAGACCCGCACGCGGCGCTTTAATCCTGGTGTCCAGTCCTGGTTTAGTCCACGTTTAGTCCTGGGTCTACAGTCTCTTAGCCAATCAGGACGCAGAACACAGTGTTACACTATAAAAAAAAGTTACACTATAAAAAAAAAACTTGGATCGGGGCCTTGGAACGAATCAGGCCTTTTCCATTGAAATAGCTACTCAACTTACGAAAAATTCACATTACGAAACCACTTCTGGAACAAATTAATTTCGTAAGGTGAGGTACCACTGTATTTTTTTTTTTTTTTTTACAATAAAAGCAGGTAGCAGATCCTTCAGCAGGAAAGTTACTATTGTTTTGAACTCAAGTTGCTGTGAGTGCCTAGAGTTACGTTAATGCAGTGGTAAGTGAAGCGTGCGTATAGTGTGTGTCTGGTGCTGTTTGTCATGCTCACATCTACGGTTTTATCATACACATTTCACACATTTACCCCTCAGACTACTGTAAAGAAATATAACCCTAAACAAAACAAGCCTTCATTGCTTTATTTTAATTCATTTAGACAATTTTCTGCAACATGAACCCTGAGAATAAACAGATATTGATACTTAAAGGTTTTTCCCATGTCTTGCCCCAGTACAGAGATATTGTATAAGCAGATCTTGAGCTCCAAATAAGTCTGTCTGCATCTAATTACAAAGAGTTTTATTGTCCTATAATCAGGAAGTGTGTGGTAGCATGCTTGTTGTTAGCTTTGTTGTCACGGGAAAACTCTTCTCTGGCCTCTAAATGTTGTGAAAAGCTTTTAGGAATAACATTTGGACCCCTGCAGAGTGTGGTGGTCGGTAGGTCACAGTTATTACCTCTAATGTACGCCACATCTGCTGCATAGTAAATATCACCAACTTTAAAAAAAACATCCAAGATTTAGACTTAAATTTGACTGATCCACAAGGGAAATGATTGGACACAGCAGGTCACACGTCACAATATATCATAATAACAAGAGAAAATGTATATATGGTAATAATACGTTCAAACATACGTGATGTTAACGGTGTTTGAGTGAAATGAGAAGTCTAACCTGTCATATGCACTTTAAATAGTTTTGGGGAGCGGGGAATGTTAACAGCCTGAAATGTATCGTGCTCCAGTCCCATTAGAGACCCTGAGGCTGCCAGGTCCAGAGGAGACTTTACACCGTCATTTAACTCACACCATGAGCCAAACTCCACACTCCAATAACTCCATCTATCTCCTCCCTCTCTATTTCCAACCCCACCCTCTCCCTTTCTCTTTCCTCTCTCTCTTTGCTCTCTGTCTTTCTCTCTTCTCACTTTCTCTCTCTGTCCTTGCTTTTCCCCCACTCTCTCTTCTCTCTCTCTCTCTCCACCCTCTTTTCTCTGTTGCCCGCTGCCTCTCTCTCCCTTTCCTCTCCCTCTCTCTTGTTCTTCCCCCTTTCTCTCTCTCTCTCCCTCCACTCTCTTCTCCGTTGCCCCCCCCCCCCCCCGTCCAGTGCTCTGGACCCTCCTCCTGTCACTGGACACTTGTCTTATGATAATATTATAGTTAAAGGTCAGCTTTAGCGCGTCTTGTTTTCAAGGGCCACAGATGGCTTTAGCATCGGCCCAGTGCTCCGCTAATCACCTCGTGGAAAGTTCAGCTCCTCCGTCGCCTGCTCCTCTGTGTAAAAGCTCTCACATGTGCATCTCTGGCCGGGAAAACGGCTTCCGCAGCAGAACTCTCAATACAGATACAGACACCTGGGGCCCCTCACGGGGGCCCCTCACGGACACCCTGCAAAAAAGACACTTCCTAAATCTCTCTG
>JAVJIX010000068.1:60000-115000 GCA_036785185.1 Paratrypauchen microcephalus | reverse complement strand
TGCAGTTTTCTAATTGCGTCTGCTGGGGCTGGACAAAAAATTTATTCACTCAAATCATTTGTTTTGACAATTTTCTGTAGTTTGCAGAACAACATTTTTTTTTTAAATTTTTCATTTAGCCCTAGCATCCACTCAAACTGTGATTTTGAAACTTAAACCAAAATAAACATTGTGATCCCATGTTCCTCCTGGTTTGAAATGTCCTGATTCTAAATATTGTCGCTGTTTTCTGCAGGGTCGGCCTGAGCTGAGCCTGCAGCTCCGTTTCATCCCCTGAAACCTGAATTTGAAATGGATCCTGCCTGAAGCCGCTCTCTCTCAGGTGGGAATATGGCGCTCCACTTGACTCTGGAAGTATCCACCCCGGCCGCGTCATTCACACTTTCAGTTTGAAATTACAGCTCGAATGTAGCAGTTGAAGAGCTGCACTTTAACAGCGTCATCAAATCAAATCCAAAATAACACGACGCGACTAAATTTAAACCCTCCTCTCTATTTTTGTATTCTTGAGGCGGTTCCTGCTCAACAAGGACACCTGCTCACATTTAAAAAGCACAAAAACAAGAGCATTCTGTACCTGTGCTGATCACAACACAATCATTTATTAGCATTTTGTGCATAACTTGCTGAAATTACAGATGACAGATTTTCATGTTTTTTTCTTCTCATTCTGACTTGGTTTGGTGGGACAGAACCTGTGCTGAATATTGGTCATAGTTTTGTATAAATTACGTTGCAGTTTGTGGAAACAAATTGTGAAGAAAAGTCCAAAATTACTGAGTGGTGCTGAGTTCTAAAACAGAATCCCTCTGCCTATGTCATCAACACAGAAAAATGCAGATATAAGTTACATGCAAGAAACACAGTTTTCTTTGAGTTCACTTAATATGAAATAATAAATAATAATCTCAGGTGACAATACTTAAAGGAAAAGTAACGTTTTTTACAATCTGAGCCTTATTTCGGTAATAAAACAAGTTGTTTTACTCACCCATAGCACTTTGGTGTCATATGGAGCACTTCCAGAGATGTTTTAGATTAGCGTTAGCCTAGCGCAGTGCTTCTCAAATAGTGGGGCGGGCCCCCCTGGGGGGGCGTGGCGTGATGCCAGGGGGGGCGCGTATGACCCTGGGAAACATGTTTTTTTGCTGTACTGTACTAGAACTAAGTGTAATTGCACATCAACAACAGTAGTTGGCAGTGGCGTTCTCACATGCGATTTACGCACAGTCTCACCATTAACAGAACATCCTCTGTCACAGAAAAAACACGTATATTCCACTGAGTCGTGTCCTTTAGTCCGACAGAAGCTGACGCATCAGCGGCACAAGGAGAGAGTGTTTTTTTCCAGTGCTTTTAGCTTATGCAAATGAGGTGGTTTTAAGTTTCATTTCTGTAAAACGTAAACAAATGTGCACAAAGCTGCATTAAAAACACATTAATATTTGAGTCCTCAGTGCAGTCTTTGTTGTAAGTTTCTTTCTTTTTTTTGTTTATAATGTTAATAAAAGGATACAATGGTGTTCTAATAACAATTTTCTAGACAAATAATACTATTTATAGTCGCGCGCAGGAAGGGGGGCGTGAAATATTTTCTTCTTCCTAGGGGGGGCATCACAGAAAATAATTGAGAAGCACTGGCCTAGCGCGACTTCTAGCCATAGCTCGGGGCATATAATATATTCCCCGAGCATGTAATATGCCCCGTGCGGGCTCCAAATAACACAAACTTTAGCACTTTTCAAATCATAGAAGCTCGATGTCTTAGTCTACGATTTCGTTTGAGTCAAAAGTGGCCTGTAATCCGAGATTTATCCATAGTTTACAGCTTTGTGTTTCATGTTTGGGTACCGGGAGCTGAGAGCACAGTCCACACATGCGCACTGGCCTCCTCATCTACTCCAAACTATGGATAAATCTCGGATTACAGGCCACTTTTGACTCAAACGAAATCGTACACTAAGACATCGAGCTTCTCTGATTTGAAAAGTGCTAAAGTTTGTGTTATTTGGAGACCACAAACATGTGCCCCGAGCACTCACATTATGGAGATCGCAAATCTAAAACATCTCTGGAAGTGCTCCATATGACACCAAAGTGCTATGGGTGAGTAAAACAACTTGTTTTATTACAAAAATAAGGCTCAGATTGTAAAAAACGTTACTTTTCCTTTAAGAACAATCAGATTTGTATTTAAATAATGAATCTCTGTCATCAGCTCGCTCCACCTGAACACCACAGCTCTCTGCTCCTGGAAGTGGAACATTTTATCATTAGTTTATTCAACAAAGAGCTGCTTTAATCAGCTGTTCACTGAAAGGTTTGAGCTGTGCCCTTCAGAGATCAGGCTGGTCATTTTGGTATAAAGCTGTGGTGGAGCACTCATCCACATCCTGAAGGTTGTGGGGTTGATTCCCACTTGAACAGGACAGTGTTATCTTCATACCACGACATGTGCAGTGAATGGACAAGACAAGATAAAGCCTCTGCGAGTGTCTAAAAGAACAGCTGTGAACCAAATGCATCAATATTCAAAATGACAACCTTTTGTGACCTCATCATTCATCGACAGGAGCATGTTTCACATTTATGTCAACACTGGTGGTGATGCCAGCAACATGTTTTTGTGATCTTGACTTTTCCGTTCTGTGTAAATAAAGTCTAGACAGTATCTGCGTTTTATGGACCAAGGTCTAATCATCAACATTATAAATGTCACTCAGCGTCCAGTGTCCAGCTCTTTTTTCACCATGATAATCTGTAAAATCCGGTGTTATTTGTGAGATGTAAAGATGCTCTGGGGAGGACAGGGGTACGTGTCTGCATCCATGTGCCTAACAAACAGCCCATAAACAAACCTGGACCGGAGCGATCCATCCCTCCATAAATCAGAGGCTATCCCAAAGGCGAGGCTCGGTTCTGGGATCGGAAGAGGCTGTGGTCCCTGAGCGGAAAAGCACGCGCTGAGCAGACGGAAAGGATAAATCAGTTTGGAGGTGCAGACAGCAGCAGCAGGAGGAACCTGGCTCCCTCGCCGCTACGACACCCACTTTATGACTTTTCATTGGGCTCCATCGACACTCAGCAGGTCTGTTCACTCCAAAACTCTCACAATCATGTCTGCTCACAAACACAAGAATGTTCCAGAGTTTTGTTTTCCTCTCACTTCTCATTTCTACATAGTTGTCCCCAAGTACATTTTGTGCTTTGCATTTGACCCAACCTTTGGTGTCTCTGCAGCACATTTTGAGTTCATGGGAGAAACTTGAATGACGCAAGAAGAGAAGAAGAAGTGTCAAGCACCTCTCACCTCACAGCACTTGTTTCTGTGTGGTGTTTGCACATTCTCCCTGTGTCGGGGTGAGTTTCTCCTGAGCAATCCAGTTTCCTCCATCAGCCCAAATCGTGCACAGCGGGTCAAATCCTGCAGCTAAGGCAGTCCTGACCAAGACAAGAGGACTGACATTGTGCAAACCTAATTATTCCAACCCATGACCTCCTGGCTGTGAGGCCCGAGTGTTCAGTGACCTATGTGTGTGTGGTACGGCTGAACAATCTGAGAAAACTATGACATTACAGAACAGGGTGAGCAGTTTTTATGCAGAATAAGACCGGGACATTTAGAGGAAATGATGGCACTTGTGTCCTTTGTGATTTGTGATTTAGTTTTGAATAAGATGAATCTTGTGGCTCTAAATCAGTGCTTCTCAAATAGTGGGGTGGGCCCCCCTGGGGGGGCGCAGTGTGATGCCAGGGGGGGCGCGTATGACCCTGGGAAACATGCTTTTTTGCCATACTGTACTAGAACGAAAGTGTAATTGCACATCAACAACAGTAGTTGGCAGTAGCGCTCTCGTTGTCGCTCTGGGGCAGGGTTCGGCGACCTTAAATACGCGATATACGCACAGAACAGACTCACCATCAGCAGAACATCCTCTGTCACAGAAAAAACACGTTATATTCCACTGAGCTTTGAGTTTATGCAAATGGACCATGTGGTTTTTAAGTTTCGTTTCTGTAAAACGTAAACAAATGTGCACAAAGCTGCATTAAAAGCACATTAATATTTGAGTCCTCAGTGCAAAAAAAGAGTGCAGTGTTTGTTGGAAGTTTCTTTCTTTTTTTGTTTTTAATGTTAATAAAAGGATACATTGTTATGCAGAGGTGTACTAATAATTTTCTAGACAAATAATACTATTAATAGTCGTGCGCAGGGAGGGGGGCGTGACATTTTTTCTTCTTCCTAGGGGGGGCGTCATAGAAAATAATTGAGAAGCACTGGTCTAAAGTGTGGAGCAGAGTTTGTTTATGATGGACAGGTGTAAATGTTCTGGTGTAAATGTTCCTGGAGCTCTGGTCTGAATAATCCACACACTGGTTGCCATGGTGCTGGTTGGCTGACACACTGTGCAGTTACTAGATTTAATATTTGGATTTTTGACCTAAGAAGTGCAGCTTTTGCAGTTCAAATGACGGGAGTTAAAACTGTGGGACTGTGATTTCAGCAATTCTATTTTTCCTTTATCTGTGCGACCTGCAGGGAGCCGTGTTAACCAGCTGGCACTGAAATGTTAGACTTTTTACAAGAATGCAACACTTTCCAGGTGAAATATGGCAGAAGACATTCTAGAGGAAACAGAGGCTTAGAATAGGTTTTCCTGTGTCTCCAGAGTTCACCTGGCGCCCCCTGGAGGCTGCTGTGATGCTACAGGACACCTTTGTCCTGAGGGTTGTCACTTCCCTCAAACTGCCCTCACAGTGCTTCTGATAACCTGCTGAGACTTTTGTTTGAGCTTTTCTCTTATTATTGTATTTTACTGCTCATGTGCCTAAATTTCCCCTTGGGGATAAATAAACTGATATTGATTATTGATTGATTGATTGATAGGCAGGCGTCCACCTGGGGCCAGTCTCTGGGGCCTGTCACACTTACACTTCAGCCTCCTGGTTTGAACATCTGCTCCTCCAGATGGTTTGAGGTTTGTGCTCCTCCAGATGTTTTCAGGGTCTCCTGGAAAAGCCCGTTGGTCTCCCACCTGCCGCTCCCTGACCACAGCCACATGTGCGTCTGCTGCATCACTTCACCGCAGCTCTGGGACTATTTTAAGAAATTAGGTTGTAAAAGCCTAATATGCAAAGACAACAAAACTGGAATAATTTTACTACATTCAACAGAATCAAGATCCACAACCTGCACGCCTGTCCCAAATGTGAGCAGCGGCTCTACTCTGAACTTTCTGTCACCTTTCCGATAGCTTTTAAGAGTTTCAAATATTTATAGAGCTGTTTGACCATCTCTGCTGAGGAACAGACACCTGCCCCGTGCACCTGATTATGTGAAAAACAGAAACTTGATGTTCTGCTCTCACATCTCAGTGGTTTTTATGGTGAATTCATTTTTGGAGCTTTCTACCGTGTTATAACATTGTTCATGAAAAACATGCCTGAACAGGTTTTAGATGTGATCCATGTCTCAGTAATTAAAAGATGATTTGAACTCAGTGCTCAGCCCACAAACCATAAATATACAAAAATATGATACAAACCTGATGCGATGTTCCGAAGTGTCATTAGCGGGATGCTGATGCGAATATAACAACAATAGAAGGTTATGTGGTGATTTAAATATGAAGAGGTTCAGATTTGAGCTGTAGAGGGTTCAATAAATCACTTCTGTGACTAACCCTAACAATACTGTACTACTATGATTCATATATACAATACTTTTAACAATACTGTAGTACTATACTTTATATATACAGTACTTTTAACAGTAACTTATCGTATCAACAGCATTTCAACATTATTGTTTCAAAACTGTGTGATCGTGACAGGCCAAATAGTGATGGTTCCACTCACGTCCTCATGTTGGTTTGGTGTTTGTTCCTGTGTCGGTGAGGGTTATTGGTGTGGACTGGTGATGTTTAGATGATGGTTGGTCCTGTGTGAATGGCTGCTGGCGGTGTGTGGCTGATGGCTGGCGGTGTGTGGACTGGCGGTGTGTGGACTGGCCGTGTGTGGACTGGCCGTGTGTGGACTGGCGGTGTGGATGGCGGTGTGTGGCTGATGGATGGCGGTGTGTGGATGGCGGTGTGTGGATGGCGGTGTGTGGACTGGCGGTGTGTGGCTGATGGATGGCGGTGTGTGGATTGGCGGTGTGTGGACTGGCGGTGTGTGGACTGGCGGTGTGTGGACTGGCGGTGTGTGGATTGGCGGTGTGTGGACTGGCGGTGTGTGGCTGATGGATGGCGGTGTGTGGACTGGCGGTGTGTGGCTGATGGATGGCGGTGTGTGGACTGGCGGTGTGTGGATGGCGGTGTGTGGATGGCGGTGTGTGGATTGGCGGTGTGTGGCTGATGGATGGCGGTGTGTGGCTGATGGATGGCGGTGTGTGGATTGGCGGTGTGTGGACTGGCGGTGTGTGGACTGGCGGTGTGTGGATGGCGGTGTGTGGACTGGCGGTGTGTGGATGGCGGTGTGTGGACTGGCGGTGTGTGGATGGCGGTGTGTGGACTGGCGGTGTGTGGACTGGCGGTGTGTGGACTGGCGGTGTGTGGACTGGCGGTGTGTGGATGGCGGTGTGTGGACTGGCGGTGTGTGGACTGGCGGTGTGTGGATGGCGGTGTGTGGCTGATGGATGGCGGTGTGTGGACTGGCGGTGTGTGGCTGATGGCTGGCGGTGTGTGGACTGGCGGTGTGTGGACTGGCGGTGTGTGGATGGCGGTGTGTGGACTGGCGGTGTGTGGCTGATGGATGGCGGTGTGTGGAGGTTGCTCTGACTTGGGTGAGTGACTGGGTCAGGGTCATAACTGTGTCTGCAGCTGCCTGGCTCTTCCGCTCAGAGGAATGTCACTGGCACGTGGCCCTCTGTGCAGATGTGCTGATGCTGTCAGGAGTCCCCCAGAGCTCCAGAGCTGCTCCTGTAAGATCAATGACAGGAAGACACTCACACAGGGCAGTTTGTCTCACACAGGGCAGTTTGTCTCACACAGGGCAGTTTGTCTCACACAGGGCAGTTTGTCTCACACAGGGCAGTTTGTCTCACTGTCCCCGACACAGCGCTCAGCGCTCACTCCTGTGTCAACACTAAAAACTGTGTGATCACTAAAAACTGATCATATAGACCTGGAGTCTGGACCTGGAGTCTGGACCTGGAGTCTGGACCTGGAGTCTGGACCTGGAGTCTGGACCTGGAGTCTGGACCTGGAGTCTGGTCCTGGAGTCTGGACCTGGAGTCTGGTCCTGGAGTCTGGACCCGGAGTCTGGACCTGGAGTCTGGACCTGGAGTCTGGACCCGGAGTCTGGACCCGGAGTCTGGTCCTGGAGTCTGGACCTGGAGTCTGGACCTGGAGTCTGGACCTGGAGTCTGGTCCTGGAGTCTGGACCTGGAGTCTGGACCCGGAGTCTGGACCCGGAGTCTGGTCCTGGAGTCTGGACCTGGAGTCTGGACCTGGAGTCTGGTCCTGGAGTCTGGACCTGGAGTCTGGACCTGGAGTCTGGACCTGGAGTCTGGACCTGGAGTCTGGTCCTGGAGTCTGGACCTGGAGTCTGGACCCGGAGTCTGGACCCGGAGTCTGGTCCTGGAGTCTGGACCTGGAGTCTGGACCCGGAGTCTGGTCCTGGAGTCTGGACCTGGAGTCTGGTCCTGGAGTCTGGTCCTGGAGTCTGGTCCTGGAGTCTGGACCTGGAGTCTGGACCTGGAGTCTGGACCTGGAGTCTGGTTCAGGGTTAGGTTTAGGTTCTGGTGTTTGTGTGATTGTGGAATATTCCTGGTTACATATAGCACATGTTATTATAGTGTGAAATGAGGTAGTGCAATACTTGATTATCACCCGAGACTTTACAGGTGCATTCAACACTATACTACGGTCTCCATGGAGATGGGTGCATTTGATGCCATACTGTGGAACCTTACAGCCTAAGGAATGACATTTGCATAGAAACAAGCAGGAGGAAGTCCTCCAGGTCAAATATGAGTCAGGTTTTTTTGTTTGTTTTATTTATTTCATTCATCAAGTATAAAAAGTCATCATCAATGTGATCAATACAAAATATTGAATGAAAGGAGCAGAAAGAAGAGTAATCTTCTGTTTTCTGCCCCCTCTTCCTTTTCCAGATATTAACACTGATACTGACTATTGTGGAGATGCAATTCATTCAGTGCAATAAAAAAACAAAACAAAAAAAAGGTTCCACACTGGGCTTTAAGGGCTGATACTTTATTATAATGTAAATATTAATATAAACCTCCTTGTCAAAGCTGCTCTGGTCTCAGACGTTAAACAGAGTTATTATTTAGATTCAGATTTTTCACAGTGAAACTGTCTTCAGAAAAGAATTGAAAGAGTGAAGAAAGCGGCCTTAAGCCCTGGGGTGAAATGTGTTTTGTAAGATCACTTAAGAGGCTGATTATGTTCATCAGTGATGAGACACAGAGCTCTGAATATCCACCGTGTTTCCACATTTCAGTTTGAATGTTTTATGAACCTGTTAAAACCTGTGAACTGAATACTGAATCTAAAACTAATCACAATCACAAAAAGACTTTTATTCCCAAAATGTTTGACTCCTAATCTATAGAAATCATTATCTGGCCAGAAGAGACTAAGAAATTACTCAAATAAGAGTTCAAAGTATTTGGGAAACGTACTCGTGTTGGGTTGAAATATATATAATTTATAATGTATATATATAATATAATATATAGTTTATAATTTAAAGTAAATTTTGTCAGAAGAGAACATTAAATTAAATATTTATTTTCAAAGGATGAAGTGGAAAAAACATGTGTGAACTGTGCACGAGACACAAACATTGAAATCATTTCATATTTGATTTTGTCAACATGAAACTCTTGTACTCACAGTACTCAAGTAAGAGTACTACTACTTCTGTGAACAAGTAGGAGTAAAAGTACTGTGCGAGAAAAGTACACTGATAAATACCGTTACTTTAAAGGGCCCATGTTACATTCTAATGTTACATGATTTTCTGATCTGTTTCCTCGTCACAAACACCTGGAGTTGTGTTTGTTTCATTCACATGTTTAACACACAAACCTGCAGATTTAGAGTTTTTCTCTCAAACAGAAAACACTCTGTTCCACCTTGTGATGTCATGTGGTGATACACAGTGCCGTGCGGTGAGGGTCATGGCTGGTGAGGCACTGACGTCATCAGTGACGTCACCAGGTGTAAATTTGGCCCCTGGACAATTTCTCTCCCTGTAAGTGACTGGAGCTCGTAATATTTTTGATGTGAAGCTGTAAATTAAATATTATTGTTCAGTGGATTTTCCAGAGCACCGAGTAGCGTCATAAATTAAAATAGTGATGTTTTTAGTGTGATCTGGCTCTGAATGTGAGCAGTGGAGCGCTCATGTTTAACGAGGCTTCTTTGCTAAATTTTCAGGTCACAATATCTGAGTCAGACATCGTCACAGCAGGTCGAGAAAAGAAGGAAAAGCAGAAAAGAGGATTTCTTCCCACACTGTTTGAAAAGAGCGAGTCTTTGGTCCCGTAGTCTGGAGCAAACCCTTTAGCTCCTGCGTTGGTCTTCCTTTAATTCTAACCTCCTGCTTCAACCCAAAGTCCAGTTTAGAAAACTGCTCCAGCTTTAATATGAAATCTTCCTCCATTTAAAGTCGGGCCAGACAAGAAGAAAAAAGTGAAGATGAACGGATTATTAAACTTGACTTAACTCTAAATTGTATCTTGTGTCACTTATTCTAATCTGCTGCTCCAGGAGCTGCAGAAGAATCCTGGACTCACGAGTGCCTCATGAGGCCCGGGAACTACGAGCCTCACCCAGCGCCTTTTCACCGCCGCTTTAGCCCGATGCCTTTTCACCGCCGCTTTAACCCGGCGCCTTTTCACCGCCGCTTTAACCCGGCGCCTTTTCACCGCCGCTTTAACCCGGCGCCTTTTCACCGCCGCTTTAACCCGGCGCCTTTTCACCGCCGCTTTAACCCGGCGCCTTTTCACCGCCGCTTTAACCCGGCGCCTTTTCACCGCCGCTTTAACCCGGCGCCTTTTCACCGCCGCTTTAACCCGGCGCCTTTTCACCGCCGCTTTAACCCGGCGCCTTTTCACCGCCGCTTTAACCCGGCGCCTTTTCACCGCCGCTTTAACCCGGCGCCTTTTCACCGCCGCTTTAACCCGGCGCCTTTTCACCGCCGCTTTAACCCGACGCCTTTTCACCGCCGCTTTAACCCGACGCCTTTTCACCGCCGCTTTAACCCGACGCCTTTTCACCGCCGCTTTAACCCGACGCCTTTAGCCCGACGCCTTTTCACCGCCGCTTTAACCCGACGCCTTTTTACCGCCGCTTTAACCCGGCGCCTTTTCACCGCCGCTTTAACCCGACGCCTTTAGCCCGACGCCTTTTCACCGCCGCTTTAACCCGACGCCTTTTCACCGCCGCTTTAACCCGACGCCTTTTCACCGCCGCTTTAACCCGGCGCCTTTTCACCGCCGCTTTAACCCGGCGCCTTTTCACCGCCGCTTTAACCCGACGCCTTTTCACCGCCGCTTTAACCCGCCGCCTTTTCACCGCCGCTTTAACCCGCCGCCTTTTCACCGCCGCCTTTTCACCGCCGCTTTAACCCGCCGCCTTTTCACCGCCGCTTTAACCCGCCGCCTTTTCACCGCCGCTTTAACCCGACGCCTTTTCACCGCCGCTTTAACCCGGCGCCTTTTCACCGCCGCTTTAACCCGACGCCTTTTCACCGCCGCTTTACCCCGACGCCTTTTCGCCGCCGCTTTAGCCCGACGCCTTTTCACCGCCGCTTTAGCCCGACGCCTTTTCACCGCCGCTTTAGCCCGACGCCTTTTCACCGCCGCTTTAACCCGACGCCTTTTCACCGCCGCTTTAACCCGACGCCTTTTCACCGCCGCTTTAACCCGACGCCTTTTCACCGCCGCTTTAGCCCGACGCCTTTTCACCGCCGCTTTAACCCGACGCCTTTTCACCGCCGCTTTAACCCGACGCCTTTTCACCGCCGCTTTAACCCGACGCCGTTTCACCGCCGCTTTAGCCCGGCGCCTTTTCAACGCCTTTTCACCGCCGCTTTAACCCGGCGCCTTTTCACCGCCGCTTTAGCCCGACGCCTTTTCACTTCCGCTTTAGCCAGAATCTGTCACTGCTGAGCTACAGCACAGTCAGTCCATGTGAGGCACGAGCGTCTGGTGCCTCTGCACCAGTATCTGAACGGTAAAAGTGAAAATTCAGCGATTTTGAATTAAAAAAAGAATTAAAATGGTGAAGCTAAATAGAAAATCACTTTATAGAACAAATCATTGGAACATTTATTTTTTCATTTGACTTTTTTCTCTGTAACCACACGTCACTGGTTATACAGGAAGTGCTCCTGTGTTTTTAAACTCCACACATCTTCACTAGAATCATTTAGATGATTTAAGGCCTGGAATTGTCCATCTCTACTGAACTAAAGCTAAAAGCAGCTGAAAACTGCCCCTACATGAGGAAGTGACATTCTAACGTGTTTAACTGTCGGAGCTTTAACAAGTGACCCCAGAGTAAATGTGAGGAATACCCACCTCTGCTGGACATACCTAAATATTATTCTAGCTTCTGTGGCTGTGTTGAGTGAGGCCCCTGGGAACTGTGCCTGTGCTCCAGCTCACAGCAGGACAGGAAGTGTCTCAATGCGCCCTCTGCTGGACGGAAGTCAGATCTTCCTCCCGCTGTCAGAGCAACAGTTCACATCCTCTCAGTGTGAGCAGCAGATACAGAGCGGGGGGGTGAAGGAGGAGAGAAAGAGAGAAAATGGAGGAGAGAGAGAGAGAGAGAGAGAGAGAGAGATGGGTCGTGAGACATTCAGATTATTACTGCAGGTGGACAAAGCACATAATAATGGGATCAGCCAATGATGATGATGGTGTGGAGATGCAGCAGGTACAGCAGAGAGGCAGGAGCGACAGGTGCAGAGAGGCAGGAGCGACAGGTGCAGAGAGGCAGGAGCGACAGGTGCAGGCAGCTCATAATGTGTCGGCGCTGTAGATTCCCAGCTGCTGCGGGGGGGGGGTCATGTGCTCCACAGACGACAGAAGCAGCGCTTGTTTATAGAGGTTTTATTTGCACATATACAGTGGCTGCTTTACATCTCTACATTGTCATTTGTACATTTAGTGCCGCTGAAAGGCTTCTATACTGGAAATAATGGCACATGAATATAATACAAGTTAGCAAACAAAAAATCACTTTTTACAACTCTGTTAGCCACCAAATCCTTTGGCGTGCCATAGTGCAAACTGCGTCATTCTGCACACAGCCGTGTAGCAGCCGGTTCAAGTCCCTTCGAGGTGTCTGAGATGAGAAGAGCGAAGCTAAACTGTGTTTAACCCAGAGGTGCTACTGCAGTGATTTAGCCCTTTAGTCATGAGCTTCACAAGCGCTGAAGCTGGAATGGAATGGTGCTGTGAAAATGAGACTTCAGTGAACTGCACTTGTTTTCCTACATTCACTTTGAGCCCTGGGCTCCTGCCTCCACTTTGGTTCAGCTACACCTGCAAACAGTGACCACCGGGGGACATCAGCGTGGTTAAAGGGGACGAGGGGAGTCTGGAGGTGATAGTTTGTAGTAAACCTGAATCTTAAGTGCCCCAACACATTTTGCAGTGTTGAACTGTCCTAAACATGGAAACCTGGTGCAGCCTCCTCTGATACAAACTCTGGTCACTGTCGGCAGGTGTGGACCTGCCGTATCTTTGGTCAGTCCTGGTGCGGTCTCAGAGACAGCCGCAGCGGTCCACCACCATGGACGGGATCTTGCCATAGATGATCTGCTCCTCGTGGTTGAAGTAGAGCATGTTGATGGGGGACATCTTGGTGGGCGTGCAGCAGGGGCCAGCGGTGCCTCGGGGGTTGGCGTTGTTCACCAGGTGGGTGTGGGGGTACTTCTGCAGGTGCATGTACTCGCACTCGCCCGAGCAGTAGTTTGCTTTGAAACGTTTGGGGGCGATGATCCAGTCGTAGCCGAAGTCCTCAAAGTCGACGGTGAGAGGATATCTGCAGCAGCGCGATTCAGAGGAGTTCACGTCACAGTCCAGACCCACGTCTCTGTGCTGACGCTTCGGAGGCTCCGCCATCTGCACCTCCAGGAAGGGCATCTGAGAGAGAGAGAGAGAGGGCTATGAGACATGTAGTGTGGAAGTGCTGGACAGATACAGCTGCCCATGTGGAGGACACATCCAAGCTCAAAGTATTTCTTGTTTCTTGCTGCAGATGTTCCACCACCTCTGTCGCTGCTGAAACAGTTGGTGCCCTGTGCTGCTGTGTGAAGTGGATGTGACTCAGGTGAAGTGTTGATTAGCACAGTTCACTTTAGTCTTGAGCTTGAATGGAGAAAATGTGCTGAGTGAGCAGTGGGCACAGCACACAGAGGTTTTCATGGAAACAGTCTGCTCCATCCTGGCCCAGTGCCTCTGTGAGGAGCCACACATGCCTGAGCAACACTTCAATCCCTGCACTGTCCTTGAGCAAGACACTTCTCTCATGTGCCTTTGCAGCTCCCTGTACTAGTATACTGTAGTATGTACTGTAGTGTGTACTGTAGTATGTGTGTGACTGTAGTATGTGTACTGTAGTACTGTAGTATGTGTACTGTAGTATGTATACTGTAGTATGTGTACTGTAGTACTGTAGTATGTACTGTAGTACTGTAGTATGTACTGTAGTATGTGTGTGACTGTAGTATGTGTACTGTAGTACTGTAGTATGTACTGTAGTATGTGTACTGTAGTACTGTAGTATGTGTACTGTTGTACTGTAGTATGTGTACTGTTGTACTGTAGTATGTATACTGTTGTACTGTAGTATGTGTACTGTTGTACTGTAGTATGTGTACTGTTGTACTGTAGTATGTATACTGTAGTACTGTAGTATGTATACTGTAGTACTGTAGTATGTATACTGTAGTACTGTAGTATGTACTGTAGTACTGTAGTATGTACTGTAGTACTGTAGTATGTGTACTGTAGTACTGTAGTACGTATACTGTAGTACTGTAGTATGTACTGTAGTATGTATACTGTAGTACTGTAGTATGTATACTGTAGTACTGTAGTATGTACTGTAGTACTGTAGTACGTATACTGTAGTACGTATACTGTAGTACTGTAGTATGTACTGTAGTACTGTAGTATGTACTGTAGTATGTATACTGTAGTACTGTAGTACGTATACTGTAGTACTGTAGTATGTACTGTAGTACTGTAGTACGTATACTGTTGTACTGTAGTATGTACTGTAGTACTGTAGTATGTGTACTGTAGTACTGTAGTATGTATACTGTTGTACTGTAGTATGTATACTGTAGTACTGTAGTATGTATACTGTAGTACTGTAGTATGTACTGTAGTATGTGTACTGTAGTACTGTAGTATGTATACTGTTGTACTGTAGTATGTATACTGTAGTACTGTAGTATGTATACTGTAGTACTGTAGTATGTACTGTAGTATGTATACTGTAGTACTGTAGTATGTACTGTAGTACTGTAGTATGTATACTGTAGTATGTGTGTGACTGTAGTATGTGTGTGACTGTAGTATGTATACTGTAGTACTGTAGTATGTATACTGTAGTACTGTAGTATGTATACTGTAGTACTGTAGTATGTATACTGTAGTACTGTAGTATGTATACTGTAGTACTGTAGTATGTACTGTAGTATGTGTACTGTAGTACTGTAGTATGTATACTGTTGTACTGTAGTATGTATACTGTAGTACTGTAGTATGTGTGTGACTGTAGTATGTATACTGTAGTACTGTAGTACGTATACTGTAGTACTGTAGTATGTACTGTAGTATGTGTACTGTAGTACTGTAGTATGTATACTGTAGTACTGTAGTATGTACTGTAGTACTGTAGTATGTATACTGTAGTACTGTAGTATGTATACTGTAGTACTGTAGTATGTACTGTAGTACTGTTGTACTGTAGTATGTATACTGTAGTACTGTAGTACTGTAGTATGTATACTGTAGTACTGTAGTATGTACTGTAGTACTGTAGTACTGTAGTATGTGTACTGTAGTACTGTAGTACGTATACTGTAGTACTGTAGTATGTGTACTGTAGTACTGTAGTATGTGTACTGTAGTACTGTAGTATGTATACTGTAGTACTGTAGTATGTGTACTGTAGTACTGTAGTACGTATACTGTAGTACTGTAGTATGTATACTGTAGTACTGTAGTACTGTAGTACTGTAGTACGTATACTGTAGTACTGTAGTATGTATACTGTAGTACTGTAGTATGTATACTGTAGTACTGTAGTACTGTAGTACTGTAGTATGTGTACTGTAGTACTGTAGTATGTACTGTAGTATGTAGTACTGTAGTATGTAGTACTGTAGTACTGTAGTACTGTAGTACTGTAGTGTGGTGTTTGGGGGTACAGGTCACAGTATCATGGAGATAAATACGCGCTGCATCTATTCAAACTCAAATATGTGATCTAAGTGTCCCCAGTCTGGTGCCACCTCAGTGTGGACAGCTGCTGGACACTCCACAGGCGCAGAATGACAGCCATGTGTGTTGTCCCAGGGCAGCTGTGGCTGTGTGCTGTAGCTTACAGTCCTAAAATGTACTCTCTTGATACTTGAAATAGATCCCTGCCTCCACCTGCCCACAGCTGAACCTCTAGTGTGTGTAGAGAAGTACAGAAGAGCTCCTCACCAGCCCCTCGTCCCCTGGAGCCGCCGTGGTCACTGCCAGGTCACGGCCCCTGGAGTCCAGAGCGCGCACCTCGATGCCCCAGTTGGTCTCGGGCTGCCGCAGCCACACGCTCAGCACCTGCTTCACGTCGATGCTTTGCCACGAGCTCCCGGCCGCCGTCACGTCGATCTTCAGGGAGCGGATCCGGATGTGTCTCCCGCCTCCGTGTCCCGGAGCCAGGCGCGAGATCTGCAGGAACACCGTGGTGGGCTCCGGGGCCTGGCGCAGGTGGACCCAGAGCTGTGCGCGCAGCACGCGGCTGGAGTGAAGCCTGTGCCCGAAGGAGAAGAGACAACAGCGCGGCCGCCCCTCCACCTGCACCCGGGGGTCCGCTGTGGACAGAGAGAGAGAGAGGGGGGGGGGGGTCAGGGAGCCAGAGCCAAGCACGTTTACATTCTCACATTCTCCACTTCCATGAAAGTGACTCATGAGTGTTATTCTACCCGCACGTGCACTGGAACAGAGAGGGCATCATGAAATAATCCAACACTTTGGATTTAGTTTTCAGTAACACAACACGACATTCTTATTTGTACCTAATGAATCAGTTCAAAACAGTGAACATTCAAAATCAGAATGTATTAAAGCCTCATATAAGCGGTGCATAAGCACCTGTGCTCATGCGTTAAAGGGGTTAGGTGGGGTTAGGTGGTTTTCGGTACTTTTCGGTGTCCTGAATGACTAAGTAAAGTTTTGTAAAGCTCTAAATCCTCAGAGAACATAACCCGGGGCCTTCAGCACATTCACATGCACATTCACATGCACATTCAGATGGTCCAGTGGAGTGTATTTCTGTGCGTAAAGCTCCAGTGGAGTGTATTTCTGTGCGTAAAGCTCCAGTGGAGTGTATTTCTGTGCGTAAAGCCGTGCGTCACTCACGCTCCGCGGACATGAACATGATGGTGTCGGTGGTCGCGTGCTCGTCGTCCTCGTGCAGCGCCGGGTCCCGGTTGTCGTCCCCGAGCACGTCGTACTGGTCCAGCAGCTGCTGCAGCGGCGGCGCTCTGGGCAGCAGCGCGCGCACCGTGTCGCGGCTGATGTTTGGCGCGTGCTTCATGCGCAGTTTGCTCAGGATTTGCGCTTTTATCGCGTTCAGCCGCAGAGTGCGGATGTGCTGCCGCGCCTCGCAGCTGGAGCACGGCCGGTCCGCCTCCTCCGGGACGGGCTCCGGTTCACCGAGCACCAGGGGCCCCACGGCCACGAGCACACTCACGCACAGCGCCAGCTCCGACACGCGCATCTCGGACCGAGGACGCGGAGAAATGTCGCGTCACGCTTCATTTGTGCGCGCCTTTTATACCCAAACTTCAACCGCTTCATGTCGTCTGAAACTTTGATTGGCTGGACAGAAACATGTCCGGACGGACAGTTCCAGCACTTTTCCCTGACCAATGGGACCGAGCGCGTGAGCGGCCAGCACGCGCCCAGCACGCGCTCGGCTCAACTCAGACCAGACACATGAGAAAACACTTTATTTTATGATAAAACACTTTATTTTATGATAAAACTCTTTATTTTATGAGAAAACACTTTATTTTATTATAAAAACACTTTATTTTATGATAAAACACTTTATTTTATGATAAAACACTTTATTTTATGATAAAACTCTTTATTTTATGAGAAAACACTTTATTTTATGATAAAACACTTTATTTTATGATAAAACTCTTTATTTTATGATAAAACACTTTATTTTATGAGAAAACACTTTATTTTATGATAAAACACTTTATTTTATGATAAAACTCTTTATTTTATGATAAAACACTTTATTTTATGATAAAACTCTTTATTTTATGATAAAACACTTTATTTTATGAGAAAACACTTTATTTTATGATAAAACACTTTATTTTATGATAAAACTCTTTATTTTATGATAAAACACTTTATTTTATGATAAAACTCTTTATTTTATGATAAAACACTTTATTTTCATATGAAATAACACTGACCTAATATAATATATATAACCTAACATTCATAAGCACACTTGTGTCACGTGTGCTTCAGCTGAACACTCCAAACTCCTGCAAACACAAGAGTTTTGGATGTACCGGCCCGGTGCTGTGGGCCCGGTGCTGTGGTCCCGGTGCTGTGGTCCCGGTGCTGTGGTCCCGGTGCTGTGGTCCCGATGCTGTGGTCCCGGTGCTGTGGTCCCGATGCTGTGGTCCCGGTGCTGTGGTCCCGATGCTGTGGGCCCGGTGCTGTGGGCCCGGTGCTGCGGTCCCGGTGCTGTGGGCCCGGTGCTGTGGTCCCGGTGCGGTGGTCCGGCTGCACCTGTGTGAAGTTGGCCCCATCAAACACACCTACACAAAAACTATGTCAAACGTTTGAGATATGAATGATTCTACAAAAGGATCATTCATATCTCAAAAACTAAAGCAGCACAAATAAACTTTTTGCAGCACAAACGATTGACACAGTTTTTGTGTAGGTTCGTTTGACGCAGGTGGCCCCTGCAGGTGCTTGATGCCTCAGAGCTCAGCCTGCTCCTGGGGGCCTGCTCCTGGGGGCCTGCTCCTGGGGGCCTGCTCCCGGGGGCCTGATCCCGGGGGCCTACTCCCGGGGGCCTGCTCCCGGGGGCCTGATCCCGGGGGCCTGCTCCCGGGGGCCTGATCCCGGGGGCCTGCTCCCGGGGGCCTGCTCCCGGGGGCCTGCTCCCAGGGGCCTGCTCCCGGGGGCCTCAGGAGTCCCTCAGGTTTGTGTGTGAACACATGGCGCCCTCCAGTGGCGGGGTTAAAGAAGCGCGTGATGAAGATCACGTGTTCACACACATGATGACGCAGACTCACAGGTTCATGTTCATACAACAAAAACTTTTAACAGTGACTTTATTTAACTAGAAGTACAAAGTGACAGAGAAAATGGTATGACCTGTCCAAATAGACCAGTTTCAAAGCTCCGTCATCACTGAATGTGCGCGCAGTACTGACTCAAAACAAAGCCACCACTGCCATAAAACCCCAGCGAAGATATAGAAGAGAAGAACTCAAATAAAGAGAAACAGATGGAATAAATGATAGTTCATATCATTCAAGTGACATACACACAAGTGAACACCTGCTGCTTGTTTAGGGTCATTTGCCCAGGTGTTCAATGGTGTTTAATCATGCTGATTAACGAGCGAGCACAGGACACCGCAAAGCTCACAGACATATTACCCGGGTAACCTCTACGACAGACACATGTAAACCAACACGAATAACTTTGTTAAAATGCATGATAAGTTTTCACATGACCATCATAAATGGCATTTGACATGACTGAGATCACATCTGTGACTCGTGAATTAAGTCGTAGTATGTTACTTACCCCGCAACACAAGTGCAGTTGGCGGTCAGAGCGTAGTTCTCGCGCTTGTTGATGATAGAAGCATTGTACATGGTCGTCTTGTGGCCTTGTCTTTGACGGGGGAGAACATCAGATGCCAACACGCAAAACTCCCCATCGATATGGTGGTATTTTACCTCCTGTACACGGCCACACACGGCAAACTGGTAGGCATCCATGGATTTGTATGTGCGAACTTTCTCTCTTGTATACACGCTGGGCTTCTCCACTAAATAACAGTGGATATCTGTAAATCTGGACACTTTCTGCGGTCGTACTGCCACTCCGTGATCGCATAAGGATCTGGTAGTCGAACCCGTGAGCTTTTGAATGTAGCTCTCCCTGTCGTTCAGATACTCCACTATGGTCCGCCATGGTTTTTCTGAGTCGGGCATCAGGCGCTCAGGCCAGTGACGTCACGTTTGTTTACTAACAGTAAAGGGTTCTATTCTGAGAATGAGACAGACCTGTGCATCTGCAGCTTCTGGACACAGGTTTCAGTCTGACTGTCGTCACTTTTTGAAACTGCACCATATATAAAAGTGTGGGGTCAGATACTGAGCACTACCAGGGTTAGGGTCAGGGGGTCAGGGTTAGGGTCAGGGGGTTAGGGTTAGGGTCAGGGGGTTAGGGCCAGGGGGTTAGGGTTAGGGGGTTAGGGTTAGGGTCAGGGGGTTAGGGTTAGGGTCAGGGGGTTAGGGTCAGGGGGTTAGGGTTAGGGGGTTAGGGTTAGGGTCAGGGGGTTAGGGTTAGGGTCAGGGGGTTAGGGTCAGGGGGTTAGGGTTAGGGGGTTAGGGTTAGGGTCAGGGGGTTAGGGTCAGGGGGTCAGGGTTAGGGTCAGGGGGTTAGGGTTAGGGTCAGGGGGTTAGGGTCAGGGGGTTAGGGTCAGGGGGTTAGGGTCAGGGGGTTAGGGGTAGGGTCAGGGGGTTAGGGTCAGGGGGTCAGGGTTAGGGTCAGGGGGTCAGGAGGTTAGGGTCAGGGGGTCAGGGTTAGGGTCAGGGTTAGGGTCAGGGGGTTAGGGTTAGAGTCAGGGTTAGGGTCAGGGGGTCAGGGTTAGAGTCAGGGGGTTAGGGTCAGGGGGTCAGGGTTAGGGGTCAGGGTTAGGGTCAGGGGGTCAGGGTTAGGGTCAGGGGGTTAGGGTCAGGGGGTTAGGGTTAGGGTCAGGGGGTCAGGGTTAGGGTCAGGGGGTTAGGGTCAGGGGGTTAGGGTCAGGGGGTTAGGGTCAGGGGGTTAGGGTCAGGGGGTCAGGGTTAGGGTCAGGGGGTTAGGGTCAGGGGGTTAGGGTTAGGGTCAGGGGGTCAGGGTTAGGGTCAGGGGGTCAGGGTTAGGGTCAGGGGGTCAGGGTTAGGGTCAGGGGGTCAGGGTTAGGGTCAGGGGGTTAGGGTCAGAGCACCACTCTTCTGTTTGTGTGTGTTCAAATGGCTTGACTTTTTGAAACTACAGCACAAGGAAATGGAAACAGAACCGGACTCTTTCTGTCCACTTGTTCCAGATGAAGCCCAGACTCTGCTTTAAGTTAGTGCCTCATGTTTTCATGTTTTTCCTTGACTTGGTGAAGTGGGATAGTTTAAGTCACTTATGGTTGATATAAATAACAGTTTTACATCCTCAAACCAGGAACACGATTATAAACTTCATTCATTCAAACTAAAAACAAAAACAGGGTCAGTTTTTACTCAAATCTTAATATTCTATTTTCTGATGTTATAATCTTGTTTCCCCATCACAAACATAAACTGAAAACTCTGTTCCACCTTGTGATGTCACGTGGTAATACAGGAAGTGCTCCACTGTGTTTTTAAACTCCACACACCAAACACTAGATGCTACAGTCATTTGGATCATTTGAGCCCTGGGGTTGTGTTATGAAAACTACCCCTTCATGACGTCACAAGATGGAACAGCATTTAGAGCTTTGGAGATGTAGACAGAATAATAATAAAGTTACTCAAACATGTGAATAAAACAAACCATGATGATGAGGAAAGAACATTCTAGCCTTTTTACTTATTTGTTTAAATGATGTTCATTTATGTTTTAGTGACGTCAGCCGCCATCATATGGCTAATGCTGCATAAATGCATTTAAATAACACCTCTCGTACTTGACCAACAGGGGGCGCTGTCACACCGCGGGCCGCATGTTCCAGACGCGCTCGGATCAGTGGCGGCGTCTGGACTCTTTTACCCCCACACCGCCCTGACCACTGCACCTCTCCACCCGTGTCTCCGCCCGTGTCTCCGCCCGTGTGTCCACCCGTGTCTCCACCCGTGTCTCCACCCGTGTCTCCGCCCGTGTCTCCGCCCGTCTCTCCGTGTCTCCGTGTGTCCGTGTCTCCGCCCGTGTCTCCGTGTGTCCGTGTGTCCGCGCGTAAACGCCGCGCTCTGTCGCGTTCTCCTCGGGACGCGCATCGCTCTGGGCTCCCGGTGGTGCGGCTCATCTGTGAGACACACAGAGAGGACACAGGACACTGGACACTGGACACAGGACACTGAACTTGGACCGCGAGGACTTTGGACGTGAGACGCGTTCCACATTGGACGTTATAAAGTTTTGCTTCATGACGTAAAGAGAAGAACGAGCGTTATTCTTCTTCTTCTCCACATGGACCTTGGCTTTATTCGTGCGTGGATTATGTCACGGCGGTTTGGATGTGACCTTCGCGCACTTTGGTAAGTAGTTCACGTAAACGTCAGTGCCACGTGCGCCATATGCGCCGTTTGGTGATGTCTGAGGCCAATGAGCCTCAGTGTGGCGAGCTAAGAAGAGCAAATAGGAACAATGACAGAGAAAATGTTCAAAAATGAACCAAAACTAAACCAGGACTGATTCAAAACTTGGATTCTTTCCCTCCGGAGTCTGAACCTGCTCACAGAGAGCTAACCACTCTGCCACAGGGACATCAGGAGACAGGCTAACCACTCTGCCACAGAGACACAGGAGACAGGCTAACCACTCTGCCACAGGGACACAGGAGACAGGCTAACCACTCTGCCACAGAGACATCAGGAGACAGGCTAACCACTCTGCCACAGGGACATCAGGAGACAGGCTAACCACTCTGCCACAGGACATCAGGAGACAGGCTAACCACTCTGCCACAGAGACATCAGGAGACAGGCTAACCACTCTGCCACAGAGACATCAGGAGACAGGCTAACCACTCTGCCACAGGGACATCAGGAGACAGGCTAACCACTCTGCCACAGGACATCAGGAGACAGGCTAACCACTCTGCCACAGGGACATCAGGAGACAGGCTAACCACTCTGCCACAGGGACACAGGAGACAGGCTAACCACTCTGCCACAGGGACACAGGAGACAGGCTAACCACTCTGCCACAGGGACACAGGAGACAGGCTAACCACTCTGCCACAGAGACATCAGGAGACAGGCTAACCACTCTGCCACAGGAACACAGGAGACAGGCTAACCACTCTGCCACAGGGACATCAGGAGACAGGCTAACCACTCTGCCACAGGAACACAGGAGACAGGCTAACCACTCTGCCACAGAGACATCAGGAGACAGGCTAACCACTCTGCCACAGGACATCAGGAGACAGGCTAACCACTCTGCCACAGGACATCAGGAGACAGGCTAACCACTCTGCCACAGAGACATCAGGAGACAGGCTAACCACTCTGCCACAGGGACATCAGGAGACAGGCTAACCACTCTGCCACAGGACATCAGGAGACAGGCTAACCACTCTGCCACAGGGACACAGGAGACAGGCTAACCACTCTGCCACAGGGACATCAGGAGACAGGCTAACCACTCTGCCACAGGGACATCAGGACATCAGGAGACAGGCTAACCACTCTGCCACAGGACATCAGGAGACAGGCTAACCACTCTGCCACAGGGACACAGGAGACAGGCTAACCACTCTGCCACAGGGACACAGGAGACAGGCTAACCACTCTGCCACAGGGACACAGGAGACAGGCTAACCACTCTGCCACAGGGACACAGGAGACAGGCTAACCACTCTGCCACAGGGACACAGGAGACAGGCTAACCACTCTGCCACAGAGACATCAGGAGACAGGCTAACCACTCTGCCACAGGAACACAGGAGACAGGCTAACCACTCTGCCACAGGGACATCAGGAGACAGGCTAACCACTCTGCCACAGGAACACAGGAGACAGGCTAACCACTCTGCCACAGAGACATCAGGAGACAGGCTAACCACTCTGCCACAGGACATCAGGAGACAGGCTAACCACTCTGCCACAGGACATCAGGAGACAGGCTAACCACTCTGCCACAGAGACATCAGGAGACAGGCTAACCACTCTGCCACAGGGACATCAGGAGACAGGCTAACCACTCTGCCACAGGACATCAGGAGACAGGCTAACCACTCTGCCACAGGAACACAGGAGACAGGCTAACCACTCTGCCACAGAGACATCAGGAGACAGGCTAACCACTCTGCCACAGGACATCAGGAGACAGGCTAACCACTCTGCCACAGGAACACAGGAGACAGGCTAACCACTCTGCCACAGGACATCAGGAGACAGGCTAACCACTCTGCCACAGGGACACAGGAAGAACATGCAAACAGCGGCTTTCGTTTAAACACCGTCTTCTGATCTGTTCTGTTTTCTCATCACATATGTACGCTTACTTAGTTCTTCTTTCAAACTGAAAACACTCTGCTCCACCTTGTGATGTCATGTGGTAATACAGGAAGTGCTCCACTGCGTTTTTAAACTCCACTCCCTTTTCACTAGGATCATTTGGATAATTTGAGCCCAGAAAATGAGCCGTTAAGTTGAAAACTACATCTTGATGACATCACAGGGTGGAACAGAGTGTTTGGAGAGGACACAGGTCACATGATCGTACAGCTTAAAGGTCACAAAGGTCAATTTTGTGTCATTACGGGACATTTATGTTTAGTCATTTTAATGATTATTTCATCTGCAACTTTTGTGCTGGAGTCGGCTCACCTGTCGCCATGGAGATCCCTGTGCCTGGAATGTTCCACATCCACAGTCTGGTCTCTCTCCATGAATGAAGACCGCTCTGCTCCTGTCCCCTGATGTCCCCTGATGTCCCCTGATGTCCCCTGATGTCCCCTGATGTCCTGATGTGTCCTGATGTCTCCTGATGTCCTGATGTCTCCTGATGTCCCCGTGGCAGAGTGGTTAGCCTGTCTCCTGATGTCCTGATGTCTCCTGATGTCTCCTGATGTCTCCTGATGTCCCCTGATGTCCTGATGTCTCCTGATGTCTCCTGATGTCTCCTGATGTCTCCTGATGTCCCCTGATGTCCCCTGATGTCCCCTGATGTCCCCTGATGTCCTGATGTCTCCTGATGTCCTGTGGCAGAGTGGTTAGCCCAGGGGTGGGCAAACTTTTTGACTCGTGGGCCACAAAGGGTTCTAAAATTTGACAGAAGAGCCGGACCAGGAGCAGGTGGATTTAGAGTTTTGGTAAAAACACTAAAAATAACATGGGATATGTAGAAAACATGTGATTTATTTCAATTAAAAATGAACAAAATCATTACAACAAAATGTTCATCTTTCAAGTTCCACAGTGTTTAGCTGTTTACTGTTTACTCTTAAAACACAGAAAATTAGATTAATAAAATACAGCTTTTTTAAAATTACTAGCAGTTATTATTTTAAAGCACTGAAAGTTCTGTTCTCCTTCAGGTTCTTTCGTTCTTTCGTTGACTGTTTGTTAGCATAGTTAGCATGTTTTGTGTCAAAGTGACGGCTGATATTATATTCTTTAAAAACCGCTACAGTCTCTTATATCAGGCATACAGCAGCTGAGAAGTATTCAGTGAAAAAATATTAACTTGTCCACTCCTTATTAAACACTCGACATTCTCTGTGCACTTTTCTTTTCGTAGCTCCGCTCATCTTTACAGAGTTCAATGTATTTAGTGCGCCAGCTATTGGAAAACATCAGAACTGCAGGGAAATTAAAACTTTAAAACATTAAAAAGGTTTATTAATATAATTTCTTCAAGTTCAGCGGCCCGGATTAAGAAGCTTAACGGGCCGCATGTGGCCCCCGGGCCGTAGTTTGCCCATGCCTGGGTTAACCTGTCTCCTGTGGCAGAGTGGTTAGCCTGTCTCCTGATGTCCTGTGGCAGAGTGGTTAGCCTGTCTCCTGATGTCCTGTGGCAGAGTGGTTAGCCTGTCTCCTGATGTCCCTGTGGCAGAGTGGTTAGCCTGTCTCCTGATGTCCCTGTGGCAGAGTGGTTAGCCTGTCTCCTGATGTCCCTGTGGCAGAGTGGTTAGCCTGTCTCCTGATGTCCTGTGGCAGAGTGGTTAGCCTGTCTCCTGATGTCCCTGTGGCAGAGTGGTTAGCCTGTCTCCTGATGTCCCTGTGGCAGAGTGGTTAGCCTGTCTCCTGATGTCCCTGTGGCAGAGTGGTTAGCCTGTCTCCTGATGTCCCTGTGGCAGAGTGGTTAGCCTGTCTCCTGATGTCCCTGTGGCAGAGTGGTTAGCCTGTCTCCTGATGTCCCTGTGGCAGAGTGGTTAGCCTGTCTCCTGTGTCCCTGTGGCAGAGTGGTTAGCCTGTCTCCTGATGTCCCTGTGGCAGAGTGGTTAGCCTGTCTCCTGATGTCCCTGTGGCAGAGTGGTTAGCCTGTCTCCTGATGTCCCTGTGGCAGAGTGGTTAGCCTGTCTCCTGATGTCCCTGTGGCAGAGTGGTTAGCCTGTCTCCTGTGTCCCTGTGGCAGAGTGGTTAGCCTGTCTCCTGATGTCCCTGTGGCAGAGTGGTTAGCCTGTCTCCTGATGTCCCTGTGGCAGAGTGGTTAGCCTGTCTCCTGTGTCCCTGTGGCAGAGTGGTTAGCCTGTCTCCTGATGTCCTGTGGCAGAGTGGTTAGCCTGTCTCCTGATGTCCTGATGTCCCTGTGGCAGAGTGGTTAGCCTGTCTCCTGATGTCCCTGTGGCAGAGTGGTTAGCCTGTCTCCTGATGTCCTGTGGCAGAGTGGTTAGCCTGTCTCCTGATGTCCTGATGTCCTGTGGCAGAGTGGTTAGCCTGTCTCCTGATGTCCTGTGGCAGAGTGGTTAGCCTGTCTCCTGATGTCCCTGTGGCAGAGTGGTTAGCCTGTCTCCTGATGTCCCTGTGGCAGAGTGGTTAGCCTGTCTCCTGATGTCCCTGTGGCAGAGTGGTTAGCCTGTCTCCTGATGTCCCTGTGGCAGAGTGGTTAGCCTGTCTCCTGATGTCCCTGTGGCAGAGTGGTTAGCCTGTCTCCTGATGTCCCTGTGGCAGAGTGGTTAGCCTGTCTCCTGATGTCCTGTGGCAGAGTGGTTAGCCTGTCTCCTGATGTCCCTGTGGCAGAGTGGTTAGCCTGTCTCCTGATGTCCCTGTGGCAGAGTGGTTAGCCTGTCTCCTGATGTCCCTGTGGCAGAGTGGTTAGCCTGTCTCCTGATGTCCTGTGGCAGAGTGGTTAGCCTGTCTCCTGTGTCCTGATGTCCCTGTGGCAGAGTGGTTAGCCTGTCTCCTGTGTCCCTGTGGCAGAGTGGTTAGCCTGTCTCCTGATGTCCCTGTGGCAGAGTGGTTAGCCTGTCTCCTGTGTCCCTGTGGCAGAGTGGTTAGCCTGTCTCCTGATGTCCTGATGTCCCTGTGGCAGAGTGGTTAGCCTGTCTCCTGATGTCCTGATGTCCCTGTGGCAGAGTGGTTAGCCTGTCTCCTGATGTCCCTGTGGCAGAGTGGTTAGCCTGTCTCCTGATGTCCCTGTGGCAGAGTGGTTAGCCTGTCTCCTGATGTCCCTGTGGCAGAGTGGTTAGCCTGTCTCCTGATGTCCCTGTGGCAGAGTGGTTAGCCTGTCTCCTGATGTCCCTGTGGCAGAGTGGTTAGCCTGTCTCCTGATGTCCCTGTGGCAGAGTGGTTAGCCTGTCTCCTGTGTCCCTGTGGCAGAGTGGTTAGCCTGTCTCCTGATGTCCCTGTGGCAGAGTGGTTAGCCTGTCTCCTGATGTCCCTGTGGCAGAGTGGTTAGCCTGTCTCCTGATGTCCTGTGGCAGAGTGGTTAGCCCCTGTGGCAGAGTGGTTAGCCTGTCTCCTGTGTCCCTGTGGCAGAGTGGTTAGCCTGTCTCCTGATGTCCCTGTGGCAGAGTGGTTAGCCTGTCTCCTGATGTCCCTGTGGCAGAGTGGTTAGCCTGTCTCCTGATGTCCTGATGTCCCTGTGGCAGAGTGGTTAGCCTGTCTCCTGTGTCCCTGTGGCAGAGTGGTTAGCCTGTCTCCTGATGTCCTGTGGCAGAGTGGTTAGCCTGTCTCCTGATGTCCCTGTGGCAGAGTGGTTAGCCTGTCTCCTGATGTCCTGTGGCAGAGTGGTTAGCCTGTCTCCTGATGTCCTGTGGCAGAGTGGTTAGCCTGTCTCCTGATGTCCCTGTGGCAGAGTGGTTAGCCTGTCTCCTGATGTCCCTGTGGCAGAGTGGTTAGCCTGTCTCCTGATGTCCCTGTGGCAGAGTGGTTAGCCTGTCTCCTGATGTCCCTGTGGCAGAGTGGTTAGCCTGTCTCCTGATGTCCCTGTGGCAGAGTGGTTAGCCTGTCTCCTGATGTCCTGATGTCCTGTGGCAGAGTGGTTAGCCTGTCTCCTGATGTCCTGATGTCCCTGTGGCAGAGTGGTTAGCCTGTCTCCTGATGTCCCTGTGGCAGAGTGGTTAGCCTGTCTCCTGATGTCCTGTGGCAGAGTGGTTAGCCTGTATATATATATATATATATATATATATATATATATATATATATATATATATGTATGTATATATTATAAATATATAAATATATTTATAATAAATAAACGTGACTCACATTGTGACATTAGGGTCACAGGTTCACAGGTTTCTCCCTGACGATAGAACGGCAGTAAAAAAGAAGAATCTGTATTAGTTAAAGGAACACTGCGTAACTTTTTCACTCCTTACTTATCTCCATGGCAGGCCTGGACTGGTAATCGGGCACACCGGGCATTTTCCCGGTGGGCCGACAGTCCGACCCACAGTTTAGAGGAGACGTCCCATTGGTCCATCTTCAACACAGACAGTGGACTAAACCAATCAGGATGAAGCTTACGAGAGTGGTCCCGCCCCTCTTCTGTTCTGACCGTCAGAGCGAGCAGACGTCTCTCTTTTTCCTCTCTTATCTATTGCTCCGTTGTCTGCGTGCCTCTCTTGTTTTCGTCATTTTCTCGCTTTTTGGAGCAGATTTTCCAAATTTCAAAAAATATGGATGTGATCAGCTGGACCCTCAGCGCTATTGATACTCTTTTTTCACGGAGGAGTGCCGCTCCGGGAGAAGCGGTGTGTCCGGATGGTACTTTTGCTGCTGGATATGCGAGGGACTCGTATCGTGCGTGGCAAGTCGTATGTTTGGCACCAATGTACCTGGAGGATGTGGAGGATATTTACGTATTTGGATTTCTGATAGCTGGACATCTGTTAATTGGCCTGGGATTGTCCATGATCTATCGCATAATTTGTAAACTGGCAGCTTGTAAAGAGTCCCCTAAGCTGTCTGCCGAAATTTCGAGCCATTGTGAAGGTGTTGGAGATCTTGTGAAAGGATTACATCAGAAAGTGGGACAGGTTGAGGACCTTTTGGAAGGATTTCAACTGAAGGAAACATCTCGACGTTTGGATATCATCACGGGGATGGTGACAGAACTGTGTAAAGCCAACGCAGCGCAGTCTGTGCGCCAAGAGGAACTAATGAGATCTCTCATGAATCTTCATGGCGATGTGAAGATGGGGGTCTGGCACCCGAGCTCAGTCTAAATTATTTACCTGAGTCTCTAAAAATGTATTTATAAATTAACCCCCCTGGATTATTATTATGTCTCCTGTGAAAATCTGTGGCTCCAATGGTTATCTGTGTTTTGACTTTGCCTCCCTGCATGAACACTTCCAAGGCCATCTGTTATCTGGACTCTACATAAACATGGCACACACTCTTACACTGTCACTGAAAACAGAAATAATAGTAGAATTCCCTGTCTTTAGAAAGTCTGACCTCTGCTCTCGGTTCAATCAACTTCATCGATTTCCAATCTGACCCCCCCCACATCCTTCCTTATGTAACCAACAAAAAAGATCACCGTATGTTATATCTCCAATTGTTTTTCTGTCATTACATGTTGTTTAATTGTTATTGATTGTACTGCATCTTTTTCTACTCTGCAACCAAGTTGGCGCCGCGAATGGCCGCCCTGGTGCTCGGAGTGTCTGTCCGCTCTAGGTATCAAAGCAAGTTCCTAATGTTGTGAACCTGTTCACTCATATGGCAATAAAAACCTTCCTGATTCCTGATTCCTGATTCTCTGCACTGATCCCCGACAGTTTCAGGCTACGTCCACACGACAACGCTCCTGGATTTTTTTTAATGCAGGTTGGAAAAAATCCGCGTCCACACGTGTCGGATCAGTAAATATTTGTGTCCAGGTGAAAACGGAGCGCTGAGTGAAAACGATGTAGTACATATGCCACACCGATATGTGGCGCTGTAAACAGGAAACAACCAGAGCCCCCAGACACGCAATACTACAAAGAGCACATGCACATAAAGTCCTTTCTCTTCCGTAAACAAGCAAACACAACAAGACAGTACTGGCCATCGCACGCACAAAAGCCGAGTCTTGTTTGGAGCGACGACAAAGTGGAGTTACTTCTGCGGGTTACGCTGGATTACACAACACAACAGTATCAGCAGAACGTCGACCGGGAGTCCTGCCCAAGCAAATACTCAGACATTATGTCGGCTTTTCGGCGAGAATATACAACCGGGCACCATCACCAACGGGCAGATGTATAGTTGTGTGAATTTGTGTAACAAAAACAGAAATGTCGAGTTGAAGAGCAGCAGCCTTACAGGTCTGTCTGACGATGACGGAGACAGCAGTTCTTCACTCAGGGCCTCAAGAGAAGCTCTGGACATCCGGGAATTCGCTCTTCATTCATCATCCATGACAACGCCATTGATCAAGTTGTTCCACCAGCTACTCGTTCTCCCAGGTCTCACCCAAACTCTTCTTCTGGTGGCCTTCTTGTTGTACACGGCAGCGGGGTTAAAAGAATCCGACGTACGTAATTGTGCATGCGTCTCTGCTGGTGTTGCACTGCACAGTACATCAACAGGTTTTGATGCATCAGTGCAAATAAACTTACAAGCGCAGAACAAACTCAACTCCATTGTCCGCCATGGTTGTTGTTATCTGGTCGTTACCGGCCGAATGCGCAGGGTTACCTTCTGGTCACGTGATGATGACGGCATCGCGACGTCATCGTTTTCCCAAAAGTCCCGTTTTGCCCGCCCACACGACAACGCGACACCCGGCGTTCTCAGATTTCTCCACTCTGGAACCCGTTTTCAAAAAACACCGTTTTCACCCACACAAAACGTCGGCGCCGTGTGGACGAAACGCCAAAACGAATACAAACTTCTCTGTTTCCACCAAAAAACGTTGTGGTGTGGACAGGGCCTCAGTGTTGAGGTGGAAACATGGAGAAGCGGCAGAAAGGAGGAGTGGAGAAGTTACAGGATGAAAGATGAAAAAATCTCACTATAGACGCTGCAAAATGTTCTACAATAACAGACATATTCTCTGCTGGAGCCTCCACAGCCTCTGCAGGCTGAAGGTGGACAGGGAACACGAGGGAACGAGAGAGAACCCGAGGGAACCCGAGGGAACCAGAGGGAACCTGAGGGAACCTGAGGGAACCCAAGGGAACCAGAGAGAACCAGAGGGAACCTGAGGGAACCAGAGGGAACCCAAGGGAACACGAGGGAACCAGAGAGAACCAGAGAGAACCCGAGGGAACCAGAGGGAACCTGAGGGAACCAGAGGGAACCCGAGGGAACCCGAGGGAACCTGAGGGAACCAGAGAGAACACGAGGGAACCAGAGAGAACACGAGGGAACACGAGGGAACAAGAGAGAACCCGAGAGAACTCGAGAGAACACGAGAGAACCCGAGGGAACCCGAGGGAACACGAGAGAACCCGAGGGAACACGAGGGGAACACGAGGGGAACACGAGGGAACACGAGGGGACCCGAGGGAACCCGAGGAAACCCGAGGGAACACGAGGGAACACGAGGGGAACACGAGGGGAACACGAGGGGAACACGAGGGAACCAGAGAGAACCCGAGGGAACCCGAGGGAACCCGAGGAAACCCGAGAGAACACGAGGGGAACACGAGGGGACCCGAGGGGAACACGAGGGGAACACGAGGGAACACGAGGGGACCCGAGGGAACGAGAGAGAACCCGAGGGAACCCGAGGGAACACGAGAGAACCCGAGGGAACACGAGGGAACCAGAGAGAACACGAGGGAACACGAGGGGAACACGAGGGGAACACGAGGGAACCCGAGAGAACACGAGGGAACACGAGAGAACCCGAGGGAACCAGAGAGAACCTGAGGGAACCAGAGGGAACCCGAGGGAACACGAGGGAACCAGAGAGAACACGAGGGAACACGAGGGAACACGAGGGAACCAGAGAGAACCAGAGAGAACCCGAGGGAACCAGAGGGAACCTGAGGGAACCAGAGGGAACCCGAGGGAACCCAAGGGAACACGAGGGAACCAGAGAGAACCCGAGGGAACACGAGGGAACCAGAGAGAACCCGAGGGAACACGAGGGAACCAGAGAGAACCCGAGGGAACCAGAGAGAACCCGAGGGAACCCGAGGAAACCCGAGAGAACACGAGGGAACACGAGGGGAACACGAGGGGAACACGAGGGAACCAGAGAGAACCCGAGGGAACCAGAGGGAACCCGAGGAAACCCGAGAGAACACGAGGGGAACACGAGGGGACCCGAGGGGAACACGAGGGGAACACGAGGGAACACGAGGGGACCCGAGGGAACCAGAGGGAACCCGAGGAAACCCGAGAGAACACGAGGGAACACGGAACACGAGGGGAACACGAGGGGAACACGAGGGAACCAGAGAGAACCCGAGGGAACCAGAGGGAACCCGAGGAAACCCGAGAGAACCAGAGGGAACACGAGGGGAACACGAGGGAACACGAGGGAACCAGAGAGAACCACAGGCACAGCAGATAGCAGTAGTCAGGTTGGGATAACACCAGGACTTTTGGCAGGCGTGTAAACTCACCTTTCGGTGAAATTTGCCATTTTGAAGCCAAAACAGTTTGACCTACATGAATCGTGTAGATTTATTTAAATGTTTTTCAATCCTTCTTCTCCACAGGAGGCCTGGGGCAGGAGTTTGGCCTGGGGCTCCTGACCTCGTGTGCGAGGAGCATTTGAAATAAACCCTTGAATGTGAAGTTACTGTGAGTTTTCTGGTGGTTTTGGGGAGTTTCAGACAAAACGTCACAACAGTAAAACACTTTTGCTTCAGGGACACAAACATAAATGAGTCTGTTGAGCTCTGCTGATTATGAGGGGCCCGTCTCGGGGCCCGGTCCCGCCCTGTGGGGAGGTCCAGAATGTTCTAGGACTTTAAATATCATTTATTCATTACCTTCTGTGAATGTGGCGCCTCCACAGATCTGACCTGTAATGTTTATACAATTATACTGTGGAACATTCTAGACAAAGCAATAACATCTGTATGAGGACAAACAGGTGGCGGACCCTCCAAATGTGTCGCACCGTTCAAAGTTTTTTTCTAGTTTTGATTTATTCTTTATTTCATATCAAAGTAGATGAGAAAGTAGAATTACAACATAATTAAGCAAAAAATAAAGAAATAAAAATCAGCTGGTCAAAACTATTGGTGTAATTAAAGGAACTTGTGTGTGTCGTGTGTGCGGGAGCCTCCTGTGTGCGGGAGCCTCCTGTGTGCGGGACCCTCCTGTGTGCGGGAGCCTCCTGTGTGCGGGAGCCTCCTGTGTGCGGGCCCCTCCTGTGTGCGGGAGCCTTCTGTGTGCGGGAGCCTCTGTGTGCAGGACCCTCCTGTGTGCGGGAGCCTCCTGTGTGCGGGAGCCTCCTGTGTGCGGGAGCCTCCTGTGTGCGGGAGCCTCTGTGTGCGGGAGCCTCCTGTGTGCGGGACCCTCCTGTGTGCGGGAGCCTCCTGTGTGCGGGAGCCTCCTGTGTGCGGGACCCTCCTGTGTGCGGGAGCCTCCTGTGTGCGGGAGCCTCTGTGTGCGGGAGCCTCCTGTGTGCGGGACCCTCCTGTGTGCGGGAGCCTCCTGTGTGCGGGAGCCTCCTGTGTGCGGGACCCTCCTGTGTGCGGGAGCCTCCTGTGTGCGGGAGCCTCCTGTGTGCGGGACCCTCCTGTGTGCGGGAGCCTCCTGTGTGCGGGACCCTCCTGTGTGCGGGAGCCTCCTGTGTGCGGGAGCCTCTGTGTGCGGGAGCCTCCTGTGTGCAGGACCCTCCTGTGTGCGGGAGCCTCTGTGTGCGGGAGCCTCTGTGTGCGGGACCCTCCTGTGTGCGGGAGCCTCTGTGTGCGGGAGCCTCTGTGTGCGGGAGCCTCTGTGTGCAGGACCCTCCTGTGTGCGGGACCCTCCTGTGTGCAGGACCCTCCTGTGTGCAGGAGGCTCCTGTGTGCAGGACCCTCCTGTGTGCAGGAGCCTCCTGTATGCGGGACCCTCCTGTGTGCGGGAGCCTCTGTGTGCGGGAGCCTCTGTGTGCGGGAGCCTCTGTGTGCGGGAGCCTCTGTGTGCGGGACCCCCCTGTGTGCGGGAGCCTCCTGTGTGCGGGAGCCTCTGTGTGCGGGACCCTCCTGTGTGCGGGAGCCTCCTGTGTGCGGGACCCTCCTGTGTGCGGGAGCCTCCTGTGTGCGGGACCCTCCTGTGTGCGGGAGCCTCCTGTGTGCGGGAGCCTCCTGTGTGCGGGACCCTCCTGTGTGCGGGAGCCTCCTGTGTGCAGGCCCCTCCTGTGTGCAGGAGCCTCCTCCTGTGTGCGGGAGCCTCCTGTGTGCGGGAGCCTCCTGTGTGCGGGAGCCTCCTGTGTGCGGGACCCTCCTGTGTGCGGGACCCTCCTGTGTGCGGGAGCCTCCTGTGTGCGGGACCCTCCTGTGTGCGGGACCCTCCTGTGTGCGGGACCCTCTGTGTGCAGGAGCCTCTGTGTGCAGGAGCCTCACCCTCTCTGAAGTGTCTGAAATGTTCCATATTGTGAGATTTAAGCCACGTCACACTGTTGTTCCCTCCTCAAAACAAACCTACAGTTGTGTTTTGTTTTATTCACATGTTTGAGTAACTCTTTTTTATTAGTCTGTCGACATCTCCAAAGCTTAACATGGTCTGTTCCATCTTGTGATGTCATGAAGTGGTAGTTTTCACGTTGTGAACGTGAAAACTACCACTTCATGACATCACAAGACATCTCCTTTTATCAAAACAGAATCAAAATCAGAACACATTTTTGCTCTGCTAAACCCACAGAGCTGTGTGTACACCAGGTTCAAGTAAAGCACCAAAGTGATGAGCTCAAAAAAGAACCTCAAGTCACTGAATATTCTTATTAGAAAACTACAATTTATTATTTTATTTGATTTTCTAAGCCCTTTTTGAAAGTTTTATTTTGATACTATTTTGTTACACGAGCAGTGGCATCATCAAATCAAAATGTCAGACAAATATTTCACTATTTTGTTTGTAAATCAATTCCTAATATGGAACTGGAACTGCTGGCCTCTGTGAGCTTCATTTGACTTCTTTATACAGTCTGTGGTTCAGGCTCTTTATTTGTTCTAATACTGTTTTTTCTCTGCAGTTCTGGGTTCTGAAGTGTTCCAGGATTGTTCCAGTTCTACACGACGGGAATGTGACTCCGGACGCTTTATGAGGAATAATCTGACATCATTTTCATCATTTTCATCATTTTCATCATTTTCATCATTTTCATCCTGTTCATCCTGTTCCACCGTTCACACGGGAACGAGGGAGGAGAGCGGAGGATGCACCAACATGAAGAACAAAGAGGAGGAAATGTGTGTTTAAATTCAGAACTACTTTTTATTTTTGTATTCAAGATGGCGGAGTCAGTTTGAGCAGGAATCTTTTTGTTTGGCACAATTTCTTTTTCAATATCGTCTTCCAGATTTGTGTTTTTTGTTGTTTCAAGCTTTTCTCTCCGTTTGAACAGTTCTGCTGCCTCCTTCTCACGGCAACAGCAGCTCAGAATATTTGTTGACTTGTTTCTGTTCAATTTGATCAACTCGAAGCTCAAACTATATTTTTACCACATCAAACTCTGGACCTGAACCTTCAGAATTAGGTAAAAAAAAATTCTAAATTACATGTTTGAAAATCTTCTGTAAAATCCCACTTTTGTAAACTCAAAACAATTCCATAAACTCAACTTAAAAACATGTTTTAAATGATATAAATACATATCGGCCTATCACTCTTTTGTTATAGTCGTAAGTCGTTTCTTTTACTGCCAAAACCACGACATGAGTATTTTAAAATTGTTGACATTTTAGTGCTGTAAACTACACGACTCTTCTGATACATCGATATTTAATAGATCATTTTATTCATAATTTAATTTCAGTTAACTCAACACCTTAATATTTATCCTGACTTCCTCGTATATTTTGAATTTTAAGCCGTTTTCATTGCTAATGCTAATGCTAATGCTAATGCTAATGCTACGCCCGACAGCGACTCTTTACTTAAGTCATTTTATTTTATTTACAATTTTAATCCCATTAACTCAACAGTCTAATATTTATTTGTTTTTCCTGTGCATTTCTGACAAACTTGGGTTTGTTTTTGTATCGTTGCCATGACACTGCAGCTCTGAAGGACTCGCGGACTCTGGATGTACAGACTGTTCAGAACCATGGGCTGCGTCAAGTCCAAAAAGCGCGAGCGAAACTCCACAGAGCCGGGCCGTGGTTCTAAAGGACGAGGACGAGGGGAGAAGGTCCGCCTGGTGCCTGCGGATCAGCCGGACGTCCACCCTCCTGTGAGCCCGGCGCTGCTGGACTTCGCTCACAGACTGTCGGAGGAGATCGTGAGCCGGGCGGTGCAGCAGTGGGTGGAGGTGGACAGGAGATACGTGGATATCCCGTACATAGAGTGCGACGTGCCCTGACAACGCCGACATGCTGACGCTAAAACGCTGGGTGAACTCTGGAAGAAAGATTTTGTTTTTAATGCAGACGAGGGCTGGGTAAAAAAATGATTTGCAATTTTTCTGGCAAGATTTTGCAATTTGTCTTTCAATAAAACGATTTGGTTCAGCGTTCGTCTTTCAAAGCTCCTGTTTTATGTCTTTATGTCTTTTGGTTCATTCTCATGTTTGTCTGATCATTATTATTAGTCTGTCGACATCTCCAAAGCTCAGAATGCTCTCTTCCACCTTGTGATGTCATGAAGTGGTAATTTTCACTTTAACAGCAACTTTTAACCTTTTGTTCAGCCGAGACTGGCAATTCTGGGGTGAAATCATCCAAATGATTCTAGTGACGGTGCAGGGAGTTGTTTTGTGTACACTGGTACTTCACCGTACGAAATTAATTAGTTCCAGAAGTGGTTTCGTAACGTGAATGTTTCGTAAGTTGAGAAGTTATTTCAATGGAAAAAGCCTGGTCCGTTCCAAGGTTTTATTTTATTTTATAGTGTAACTTTTTTTTTTTTATAGTGTAACACTGTGTTCTGCGTCCTGATTGGCTAAGAGACTAGACCAGAACTAAACGTGGCCTAAACCAGGACTACACCAGGTCTAGACCTGCGCTCAGTCCTGGTTTAGTCCAGGTCAAGACCTGGACTAAACCAGGTCTAGACCAGGTGGATTAAAGCGCCGTGTGCGGGTCTATTTCCTGGTTTGGTGCTAGCTCTGCCGGTGAACCTCACGAGTCACAGCTGAGGCGAGCAGCGAGGAGGGGAGGAGATGTGTCTCCCCTCGGGACCGCAGGCAGTCCGAGCGCATGAACGAACGCAGGTAAGAGCCGCTGTGGTTTAATCCTGGTTTAGACCTGGTTTAGACCTGGTTTAGACCTGGTTTAGACCTGGCACGGTTTGAGCACGGGTCTGGTGCTGTCAGCCCCGCGCCGGGTCATGCTGCGCTATCACACACGTGTCCGCCCTCCCCCTTCCCCCCACACTTCACTATTAATAATTTTGTTGAAAATCTATGAAAGTTTGAGTGTTTAAACGAGAGACAAATGTGAGAAAAGTTTAAATCCAGTCTGAGAAAAGCGTATAATGTGTGTGGCTGAGCGCGCATTATTTGAATTTTTGAGATTTCGCGTTTCGTAACTTGAATTTTCTTTCGTATCTAGAGACAAAATTGACCATGAAGGCGTTTCGTAACTTGGAATTTTCGTTTGTTGGGTCTTTCGTAAGGTGAGGTACCACTGTATTACCACATGACATCACAAGGTGGAACAGAGTGTTTTCAGTTTGAGAGAAGAGGAAATTGCCTTTGTGTAATCCTGGAGCCCTAATGCCAGTGACGGACTGGGCGGTCTGGCATTTGGGCACAGCCGCTTGGTATTCGGTCGTTACGTGGCTCCATCGTCTTAAAAACTCCGCCCTGTTGCTGTAATCGAAAGGTCCCGTTCAGTATTTATACACTTATGACGACACATATATGTGATGACGTGTTTAAGCTTTTACATTCTTTTATTTTGCCGGGATATTTCTTCCTACGATGTTAAAAATGTGCACAGTTTGAAATAAAACAAATACATCTGTATTTTGTATTTGCGACAACTGAAGTAAAGCACTGCCTTATGGGAAATAGTTGAGCTGGCGCTACCACGATCTGACCAATGTCTGTCCGAGCTGCTACCGAGAATCGTTAGCGCTGTAGCATATGAAGAATCGTTAGCGCTCACGTATGAAGTGGAAAACACTTTATATGAAGACAAGAGTAAACCTTTTGGAGGAAGTTAGTACAACATGAATCACTTTCATGAGAAACAGAACGGTGAAGATTGTGGTCGTGTGGTCAAGTTCGTCAAAGAAGAAGACGAAACCTGGAACCTGGACACAGATGACGTTATGGATCGGGTTGTGGAGAAGAGCAGGCACATTCACACTTTATTAACGGCATGAAGGTAAGGTTTTAATTATGGCTGTTCCCTGATGTGCTTTGTGTGTTTTGGTATTTTATTCTGCGCGGTTCTGTGCTGGCGTGTTGTGGTTGTGGACTAAAGTCACGGTCTACGGGTACGGGGGGCCACTTGTAGGTGCAAAACGCCAGGGCCGTTTTTGATCCCGTCACTGCCTGATGCAAACTGCAAAATAAACTCCAGACACCAACACAAATATTCACTCATGTTATGATGTAGCTCGTGTTTCTAGAATTCAGTGACATCATAATTAAAGATGGAGGACTTCCTGTTATGCGGCGCCATTTTGAGGACTTTTACATTTTATTTTAAATTCTTCATCTCTGTGGCATCTGTCTTCATTGTGTATCTGAAGTGGAAAGGTTGTGCATGTTGATGAGTCTCACTGTTTTTCAAAGAAATCTTGAACCTTCCCATTATTTTTGGGGACAAGCACCAAAGTGTTTCTACTGATTCTTATTCTTATTATTCTACATTATTCCTCTAAACATGGGAGTCTATGGCAGCCCCTAGAACCGTCTGGTAAAAAGTTGTGAAATTTGGCATGCACATTCCAGCCAGTCTCCTCATTACCCACAGCAATTTATAGGCCCCCACCCCCAACCCTCTAGCGCCACCAGCAGGTCAAAGTTGCAGGAATTTCGCAGGAATGTACCTTTGATGTGTCTTTGATCTAGTGGAAATGAGCTACATGTGCGAGCCTCATCAGAAACATTGCTGCATTTTTGATATCTCTTATCGTTTTGTCGTGACAACCGTAAGTCCGATTTCCCAAAACTTGGCCTCCCTGGACTCGTTGGGGCAAGACGAATCCAACGCATTCTGTGACGTCATTTTCCGCCATTTTTAATTTTATGAAAAACACTCAAAATGCTTCTCCTCCCTCAATTTTGGACCAATCTTGCTCTAATTTGGTACAGAGCATCTTTGGACTGAGCCTCATCAGAAACATCGCTGGATGTTTTGATATCTCTTATCGTTTTGTCGTGAGAGCCAATCAAACGTGTCCTAAAAGTCGCCAAACAGGAAGTGAGCTCATATCTCGGGAACCCTTCATAGGATTCTAGTCTGTCCCAGGATTCCCCACAAAAAATGACAGGGCCCCAGCTCAAGCCCTCTAGCGCCACCAACAGGTCAAAATTTGAGGGACATTTCTGCTTGTAACTTTTGAACTGTAAGTCCGATTTTCAGAAACTTGGTATCCCGGAGATCCTCGGGCGAAGACCGATCCAACGCATCTCATCAAATTAGGCTGGGTCACTGCTTGGCCCCACATTGCTGTTTGCAGCTATATTTATCATTATTATTATTATTATTATTACCCATTATTTGTCTGGATCCTCGTCACAAATCAAAGCACCCGTCACAATACCTGGAGTTGTGTTTATGTCCATGCACCTTCACTAGAAACAAAACACAATTTCACGTGTGTTTTGATGAAGTACCAACACGCCTAAAGCTCACAAGAGTCCATTTTTACATAATATAGAAGAACCTTTAAACTGGAGGAACACATCTCACACTGAAGATCCTCCCTAATGCCCAATCATAATGGTGGTTGGTCACTTTTCAGTCAGATGCCCTCCCCTGAGACACTGTTAGGTCAGTCAGTCTGTCTCCTCCATTCTGAGTAAAGTGCCCCTAATGACGTCCCCAGAGTCCTCCAGAGACCTCCGCAGAACGCCTGTGTACGAGCATTAGACGACCACAGCCGCCACTTCAGATGAGTCCAGGAAATCGGGGATATGGACAATGCACATTTTTTCTTCTGTCTGCTCTACATATATGATCTATGACTCCTGTGGATCATTATGTTATATTTGGGGCATTTTGGGACGTCAGAAGTTTCAAAAATGTGACACTAATCAATACTAAAACTCATTGAAACTAAACCTCATTTGTGTCGATACTAAAAAAGTCCCATCGACAGGACAGAGCAGAATCTTTCCTGAGTGTCTTTAGAATGATCTGGAGCTGCATCAGAACAAGTATAAGAGCACATAAAGAGCACATAAAGAGCACATAAAGAGCACAGAAGTCATGTCGCAATTCCCAGTGTGCACAGTTCGGAGTGCGGTTTTAAGGGTACTCCAGACTGTGCATACTTACACAGTCAGAAGTGCAAGTATGCCCAGGTGCAGCCACTGATTCCATTTCCTCCCGTAGAAGAAGTATCACGCGGTGCATGATGGGATATATGACTGTGCGAAGTGTGCCTGGACGCACAGTTGGTTCACGCCCCGATTTCCATGGAAACAACTGCGGGTTTCAGGGTGCAATTTACGTGTGCATGGGACAAAATCGAAATGGGACAGCAGTTGTCACGCCGGAAGTGACATATGCGCCCTTAAAACCACACTCCGAACTGTGCACACTCCGAACTGTGCACACTGCAAGTTGAGACACAGACACAGACTAGTACACACCCCTGGAGCACTGTGGAACCTCCAGGAGCACTGAGGGAGGACACACACACACATAAGGACACATGTGGATAGAAAAGGAAGTTCTATGATTTAATGTTTAAAATCACTTTCTATTGTCTAAAGAAAGAGTGTTTTTTATTATAAACGTGGTATCAGAATTGGTGTTGAGGATCGAGTCTACAGCATTCCTTTTTTAAATTTAGTATCATGACATGATTAGGGACAGGGCTCTCAAGTCTCACGCATTGAGAGTGTGACACACGCAATTTGACGTGTTCACACGCTCACACGCCACACATGGCATTTCTCACACTGATTTCTTTTTTTTTTTTGTGCCCAGAAAATCGGTCTGTGTGGCTTAGTTTATGCAGGCTCCGTGCGTTTTCAGCGAAAAAAAACTCCCCCTGCTCTGGTCCCGGTGTCTCCGTTTGTGCGTAACGTGTCCCCTCCGACGGCTTACGTGCGGAATACGCGCGGCCCAGAGCCGAACTGCCCGTGGTGAGCCATGGTGAGACGCGGGCCCGGTGCATTAACCAGACTCTTACGTGAATCTGTTAAAAATGTCCTGCTCCCCCCGGCCCGGTCCCTCCTCCCCGCCCCTCTCAGCGCGCAGACATAAAACAAACTGAGAACCATCAGGTAATAACTTCATTTATATAACTCTCATTAGTTGCTTTGTAGTTTAAGTTTGCTCTTTAGACAAACAGGGCTCTCAACACGCAATTCGACGTGTTCACACGCTCACACGGCATTTCTCACGCAATTCAAGCGGAAATTACAGTCTCACGCACGACCCCGCTCAAAACTTGAGAGCCCTGATTAGTGATAACAGGAGAAATTCAATTTGTCAACTGGACAAAGTTTGTTTGGTCGAAAACATTTCGCCGCTCATCTGAGAGGCTTCATCAGTTCTGGTTAGAGTGCTGGTAAGACACTTGTTTATATCTAGCTGCAGGGAGGAGCTAAGTACCTAACTACTTTCTGAAACTATCTCGCCTATTTGTTTCTGTATTTTGTTTCTCTGGCGTCTAGTTTAGCATGCCTATTCATCCCTACGACTGTTTTTCACACCTCTGGCCCTGACCTGCTGCCCTGTTGTTTCTTTTGTTTGTTAGATTTAGGTTTAAGAATGGAATTATAGATGGAGACAAATTATGTCTGACTCCACCATTTCTGTTTAAAGAAGGATTCTCTTTTTTGACAAAAAATGCCTCTTTAACTCAAACCAGTTCTTTTCATGACATGATTAGAACATTTTAAATTGCAACATTGATCTAAAAAACAAAAGTTGTCTTTGTTTCATTCGCACCCGTCCGTCTACATCTCCACAGCTCAAAATGCTCTGTTCCACCTTGTGATGTCATGTAGGGGCAGCTCCTTTTACCTTTAGTTCAGTACAGATCGACGGTTCCAGATGATTCCAGTGAAGGTTTGTGGAGTTTAAAAACACAGCAGATCAGTTCCTGTATTACCACATGACATCACAATGTGGAACAGTGTTTTCAGATTTAGGGAAAAGAGCTCAGCCTAAATGTCCAGGGTGAATGAACCAAAACCCAGCTCCAGGTGTGTTTGTGACGAGGAAACATTAGAACAAAAAGCTGCTCACATAAATGTACCTGCCGCTCTGTCTGGGGGGTTGTATTTGTGTCTCTTTAATCCGGTTGTGGTTGCCGTTGGTAACTTCTCAGCGCGCGCCGTGGCTCAGAGCTGATCTGGCATTTAAGAGGATTGACACACTTTGGAGAAGGATTTAAACCATAAACCAGACACCAGGAAAACCAGCACCAACATATCCACTGGAAAAAGAACAGAAGAGAAACATGTTTATCAAGACTTTTACACTTTTGGGCATCATTTAAAGATGTATTGTGTAACTTTTCTGGTGGAGGGTCAGTCAAACGCTTTTCTCCAGGGAAATGTTATTGCTTTGTCTGGAATGTTTCACAGTATGGCTTTAAACCGTTCTGTCTTGATGGAGACCAAACCAGACCAGTTACAGGTGAGATCTCTCCTGACGTAAAGGTCAAAGAAAACTACCACTCAATGACATCACAAAGTGGAACAGAGGGATGGGGGGCTAGTGGGTTAGCTATGTTCATTTATATACACAGTCTACGGTCGATACAGTCATTCACTAAAGGAGAGTTTAGGACTTAACCAGAATTTACCCAGAATAAACCAGAACTAAACCAACCAGGTCTAAATCTGGTCTAAACCAACCCGGATTAAACCAACCAGAACTAAACCAACCAGGTCTAAACCTGTAAACAATAGACTTTTTAACACTTGGGAGATGGTCTGTGGGCCGGATCAGAGCGTTTGGAGGCCTGTTTTAGCTCGCAGGCCCATGTTGAATAGTCCTGGTGTGGCTCCAGTCCCAGATCTCACAGCATGAACACACTGTGGAGCATAAATACTGTTATTGTGCACATTTGTGTTGTAAAACTGTGAGCTCTTCAGTCTGATCACTACAACAAATGATCAGGTTCCACATTTGTGAATTGACTTTTTGGATATTTCATGGTAAAGTACAATGCAATCCTCACAGATCAGGCCAAAGTGCATGAACTTTACTATGAACTCTGTGTTTTTTGCTTTTTCATGTGGGTCAGGGTCAGGGTTTGGTCTGTGGTGTGGGGGAAACAGGACAATGTTTTCATAAAGTTTCATGTAGTTTTATTCCTGTCAGCCGGACTCTGCACCATCTGAGAAGTGTCCAAGCCATAAACTGTATAAAGAATATATACAATCATACAGAATATCATATACAGTCAGTATATACACTCATATCCAGTCATATATCCAGTCATATCCAGTTATATACACTCATATCCAGTCATATACCCAGTTATATCCAGTTATATCCAGTCAAATATAGTCTGTAGTCCAAGCTGAGCCTTTTCCTCCTGCCCTTGGCTGTAGCCGCTCTCACGGACGATCCAGGTGAGGATTTCAGGATTTCTTAAACATAATGGCTGCTTACGAGGAAAAAAGAAAGAAAAGAAACCCCACTGTGGACTGAAATACACTGCAGATTTCTGCAGAATCAAAGAGAGAAGCACTAAAGTCTGTTCATCTGAGGAGAGCGGGTCGTTTAGTTTGTAAATCATAGGTGACCAATAAGATCCTTCATTTAACATGTGTCACTGAAATAAATGAATCTGATTGGAAGATCAATTTTGGTCAAACTCAAGACGTAATGGAGCTCACTTTATTTCAGAAACATAATAACCAGTGGTGAAAGTAAAGCGGTGCGCACCGGTACGCAGCACCGCTAAGAGAATATGGTTAATGGTGCCAAAACCCACATTTGGAAAAAAAGTAAGGTGCGCTATTTAAGTAAACACAAACAACCGCACTCTGCCATTGGACTAACTGAATAACTGAAAGCTATCGGCTGGTTAGCTCAACGGCCAAGTCACTGATTTTTCCCCCGGAGGTTGTGAGTTCGAATCCCCCCGGCAATAGAGGATTTATGCTGAGTCAGCACTATAGTTATATTTCAAGGTGTAAAACGTTAAAAACAACAACAAAATAAAACAAACGGGTAAAACAAGTGTTTTTTTGTGTGTGTGTGTTTTTACGGTAAAGTGATGCACTGGACATTATAGCACCTGTAAGAAATGAAAACTACTGAAAACTACTTTCACCACTGATAATAACTGATAAGTTGTTAAAGATTCTCTGAATCTCCTGTTTTAGACGTGCTTTTTGGACTTAGAACAACTGTGTTATGAATATTATTTAGCAGATCACAGGTTAACCTCTGTGACGTCTTTGAACTTTTACATTTTTTAAAAAGTCTATGGGAAAAAGTAATGAAAAATGGACTTCACTGCTGAACTTCATGGAGCCGTGGGACTAGACTGATATGTGTGTGTAAATACACTTAAAGCTGTTCTCAACCATAAGAGCCACTTTAGCTCTGTTGTTCTTTTACAAGCTTAAGTCATAAAAGTGTTTTAGCACCAGCGTCACTGTGAACAAACACTCCAGCAGAAAGTGCACAGGCTCAAAGTGCATCCAAACACTCAACTGCTCATCTCAGAAACCAGTCCTGAAAGTGCCCATGACAGTGTGGAGTCAGTTTGTTGTGGTCAGAAGTTTACACACACTTGTAAAGAACATAATGTCACGGCTCTTGAGTTTCCACTTATTTCTACAACTCAGATTTTTCTCTGATCGACTGATTGGAACAGATACTATTTATGAAGTTTGGTTCTTTTATGACTTTATTATGGGTCAACAGAAAAGGTGGGTCAAAATACACATACAGCAATACTAATATTTGGTTACTTGTCTCTTGGCCATTTTCACTTCAAATAGGCACTTTTGGTCCATCCACAGGCTTCTGGTTGAGTCTTTGACCACTCCTCTTGACAGAATTGGTGCAGTTCAGTTAAATTTGTTTCCTTTCTGACATGGACTTGTTTCTTCAGCGTTGTCCACATGTTCTGTGGGGTTTAAGTCAGGACTTTGGGAAGGCCATTCTAAAACCTTAATTCTAGCCTGATTTAGCCATTTCATTACCACTTTTGGTGTGTGTTTGGGTCATTGTCCTTGTCCTTGTATATTTTTGACCCTGCAGATTTGGTCACCTTTTCTGTTAACCCATAATAAAGTCATAAAAGAACCAAACTTCATAAATGTTTTTTGTGACAAAGAAGTATCTGTTCCAATCAGTCGATCAGAGAAAAATCTGAGTTGTAGAAATAAGTGGAAACTCAAGAGAGCCGTGACATTATGTTCTTTACAAGTGTGTGTAAACTTCTGAGCACAACTGTACTACTTACACTTACTACTTAAAGATCATCAGACTGGCAGATGTTTGCAGACGCAGCGGATGGTGACATTAATGCGTACACAGACTCTGTCGTAGGCTACATAGGGAAGTGCATTGAGGACACGGTGCCCAAAATCTCCATCTGCACTTACCCAAATCAGAAACCCTGGGCGGGACCGGAGGTGCGTGCTAAACTGAAAGCTCGCACCGCCGCCTTCAACTCAGGAGACCCCGAAGCCTACAAAGCAGCCAAGTACGACCTCAGAAAGACCATCAGGACTTCCCAGAGGGACTACAGGGAGAGAGTGGAGTCTGCCCAGCAGAGCAGTGACCCGAGACGGGTGTGGCATGGGCTACGCTGCATCACTGACTACAAGGGGAGGAGCGGGCCCGTGGAACTGTCCAGCGCATCATTTCCGGACGAACTCAACACCTTCTACGCCCGGTTTGATGCAGTTAACACCACGCCTGTCACCAGACCCCATGTGGACAGTGAAGACGCTGTACTTTGTATAGACACTGCTACAGTGAGACGGGCGTTCAAGAGAGTGAATCCCCGCAAAGCACCAGGACCCGACGGCATCCCCGGACGGGTGCTGAGGGCTTGTGCTGATCAACTCGCCGGGGTGTTCACCAACATCTTCAACCTGTCTCTGAGCCAGTCTATCGTGCCCACCATCTTCAAGACCTCCACTGTAGTCCCCATCCCAAAGACCCCCACAGCATCCTGTCCTAATGACTATCGGCCCATAGCACTCACATCTGTCATCATGAAGTGCTCTGAACGAATCATTAAGAGACACATCTGTGACTCCCTCCCCGACACCCTGGACCCCCTGCAGTTTGCATATAGAGCAAAGCGGTCTACAGACGACACTATTGCTCTAGCAGTCCACACCTCTCTCAGTCACCTGGAGAGAGGAAACACATATGTGAGAATGCTCTTCATCGACTACAGCTCGGCATTCAACACCATAATCCCCTCCAAACTGGTCTCTAAGCTCACCGCCCTGGGCCTGGGGACGTCCATCTGCTGCTGGATATGGGACTTGCTCACCAACAGGCCACAGGCGGTGAGGATCGGCAGCCACGTCTCCTCCACACGTGTCCTCAGCACTGGGGCACCCCAGGGCTGTGTTCTCAGCCCTCTCCTGTACTCCCTGTTCACCTACGACTGTACCGCCAGGCACAGCTCCAACACCATCCTCAAGTTTGCTGACGACACCACCATCCTAGGCCTCATCACCAACAACGATGAGAGTGCCTACAGAGACGAGGTGAAATCACTGACCAGCTGGTGTCAGGAAAATAACCTCTCTCTGAACATCAGCAAAACTAAGGAAATGATGGTGGACTTCAGGAGACAGCGTGTAGACCAGCATCCCCCCATCTCCATCAACAATGCTGAGGTGGAGCAGGTCAGCAGTTTTAAGTTCCTTGGGGTACACATCACTGAGGATCTGTCCTGGACACTACATACAGACACTGTGGTTAAGAAAGCCTGACAAAGACTCTACTTCCTGAGGAAGTTTGGTATGAACACCAGCATCCTCACAAACTTCTACAGGTGCACCATGGAGAGCCTGCTGACGGGCTGCATCACAGTGTGGTATGGGAACCACAAAGCACTACAGAGGGTGGTGCGAGCGGCAGAGGACATCACTGGCAGCAGTCTCCCCTCCATCCAGGACATTTACCACAGCAGGGGTCTGCGTAAGGCACGCAGCATCACTAAGGACCATACTCATCCGGCACAAGGACTCTTCCGTCTGCTACCCTCTGGTAGATGATACAGGAGCCTGCCAGCACGCACAAAAACACTCAAAGACAGATATTACCCCCAAGCTGTCAGACTACTGAACTCTGGGTAATACTCTAAATAATACTGAACTCTCAATAATACTGCACTAAACTACTTTTCATTATGCATAATTATGTTTACTGCTGCTGCTCTATATGAATATATCATGTTTGTCACTACCTCACTGTAAATTACTGTTACATGTGCAATAATCAGTGCAATAACCTATGTGCAATATTTATACCACACTATGTGCAATACGAAATCCACATGCAACACCTACACCACACTATATTATGTGCAATCTGTGAAATACTTACACCTTATTTGATTTAACCCTACTCGCACCTTGTACATTGTATTTTTTTATTACATTTTATTACATATTTTATTATATTGTTTACTTCTTCCCCTGCACTTTGCAACACTTTTCTTACCATGTACTATTATTGCATGTTATTAGTACTTCTTGACTATCTCAGCGAGTCAACGGTTCTTCTGATCCTGAACATTTCATTGCATTGTTGACCCTGTGTTGATTCTGCATATGACAAATAAACAATCTTGAATCATTATTGTCATGATTTCACAAAAAATCTGAACATTTTTTTCCAGTTTGGCAATGATTTTAGGTACAAAATTTTAATTCCTGGTTGAAAATTGTGACATCACAGTAAAGAATTTGGTTACTTCGCTACGGCCACCCTAGTGTACACTGGGTGAAAACTTCTCTAATGTACACAGAAAAGATTATTTGTCAAATTATAACATTTATTTTGTTTAAATAATACAGGAAAAAAAAAAAAATCATTTTTCAAGTTTTTACAAATCTTCTTAATTTGCGCAAAAACTATAATTTATATCTACAGTAAGTATTATCCCACCGACTTAAAGTACACTGCAACTTTTTGGTTGGTGATCGTCACCTGCTGGTTTCTAGAGGTCAGTGCTCTGCTGAGAATGTTCCACATTGTGACATTAAACGGCACTACTTTACATTTATTCAATTACAGGTGGGTTTATAGCCTGAAAATACCTAGAAAAACAGACATTGTGACTGTGAGCGCCTCTCCACAGATCTGACCTGGAACTTAGTCTGGTTTAATGCCATACTGTGGAACATTTCAGACAAAGCAAAAACATCTCCATGGACAAAAGCATTTGACAGACCCACCACCAGAAACACAATGCACCTTTAAGTAGAAATTAGATCATCAAAATAAAATAAAATATATATATATTTTTTATTTTGGTGAATTTATGACCTACACAGACGCCTGCTCCTGGTTTCAGAAGTAAATCTCCCAGTTATTTTCTCATTAACTTTCAGGGAAAAAATAAAATTATAAAATTAAATAAAGAGTATCTAATAATTTGCAGTTAACGTGATTTGAACAACAAAATGAATCTGTTATTTTCAAAGGACAGACACAAAAATGAGACCATGAAGCACCGGCAGTGTTTACATTGTGCGTCCTGTTAAATCCACTCTCCATTTTGAGCAGAGGAAATGTCGAAAAGCTTTTAGTGCCCAGAGCGACTCGCATCACTTCAGTCTAATTCACTTTACTGCCATTTTCACCGGCACAAAACTGAGAAAGTCTCCAAACCGAGACTCCCATCGCCATCGCTGCAGAGGTGATCTGTCCACACAGAGCGAGGACAAAAGTGCTCCTGGGGGTCATTTGTGATTCCACAGGACACATCGTGGTCCGTCCTCTTTCTCTGCCAATATGGAACCGTTTTAAAACTGGAAACAAATAGCAACAAATGTAAATTCAAATTATTGTGTGTTTCCAATCAAAAATGCCCTCGCTGACAATGTAATAATGACATATATTCCATTTAAAATCATTTATAATTTGGTTTCAGTATTATCGTTTATCATCTATTTACTTCAGCAATATATCTCTCACTTCAAAATGTGAAGTCATGTGCTCTGAGAGTCCAGATCTTTAAGGGATACCAAGGGTGAGTCAACACAAACTAAACAAGTGCATCTCCTGTTATCAGAACACACATTACAGTAACTATGGAAACCACAAAGACACTTACTGCGTACATACTGGAAGTACCTGTTCATCCCCGATATCAACTAACACCAGCGCGGAGACTGAAAACCACATTTCCTTTAGTTTAAACAAAAGCCCAAACTGATCCAACTGTGTTATGTAATATTTATCCTTGGGAACTACAGAGCAGCTTTGTATAAATAAAATGATTCTGACTGAAAGCACCAGAACTAGAACACGTGTGAACGCAGACTTCCTCTGATCAAGGCTTTGCCCTTTTGGCATTTCTTGACCCTGATGAGGCGCAGCTGTGAAGTGAAAACCATTTCAGGAGACGTCATCATGAAGCTCATGAGAGAAGGCCAAAGGTTTGAGCCGTCCACAAAGCAAATTATTACAAATATTCAGTTGTTTATTTTTTCTATACATCTTCATCATAAATGCTCCGTCTTCTGTTTGCATCTAAAATGTAATAAAATAAAGAGCACACACATGAGAATGAGAAGGTGTGTCCAACATATGGGCTGAATCTGATATCAGTATTGATCATTCATAACTTACAGTACAGAAAAAACACTATTGGATATTTTTGCAGGTGCGTCTGAAAATAAAAGAGTAAGAGTAAAAAGCTGGTAGTTTATAGTCCATGTTTGTATTGGGGAGTGTGCAGAGTGTTTTCTCCGGACCTCTTCATAAAAGCAGCTCTTTGGGTCCCAGAGGAGCGAAGCAGCGGTCCACGTCCTGGTCCGACACCTGCTCCAGAGAACTGGGACTCCAGTGAGGACTCTGGTCTTTGTCCACCAGCACTGAGCAGAGAGGGGACAGCACATTTATCATTGTTTTACATCTGTTCAAGGAGAACGCTTTTTACCATCTGAGCCTTATTTCTGTAATAAAACAAGTTGTTTTACTCACCCATAGCACTTTGGTGTCATATGGAGCACTTCAGGAGATGTTTTAGATTTGTGATCTCCATCATGTGAGTTCTCGGGGCACATGTTTGCGGTCTCCAAATAACACAAACTTTAGCACTTTTCAAATTATAGAAGCTCAGTGTCTTAGTCTACACTTTAGTTTGAGTCAAAAGTGGCCTGTAATCCGAGATTTAGCCATTGGAGTAGATGAGGACAGTGCGCATGTGCAGAGTCACAGTTTATTTCACTCTCAGCTCCCGGGACCCAAACATGAAACGCAAAGCTGTAAATTATGGATAAATCTCGGGTTACAGTCCACTTTTGACTCAAATGAAAGTGTAGACTAAGACACTGAGCTTCTATGATTTGAAAAGTGCTAAAGTTTGTGCTATTTGGAGACCGCAAACATGTGCCCCGAGAACTCACATGATGGAGATCGCTAAACTAAAACATCTCTGGAAGTGCTCCATATGACACCAAAGTGCTATGGGTGAGTAAAACTACTTGTTTTATTACCGAAATAAGGCTCAGATTGTAAAAAACTTTAATTCTCCTTTAAGTGACAGTTTGTGGAAAAAAAAAAGGTGAGAAGAAAAGTACAAAACTACAGGAAGTGCTGAGTTCTAAATCAGAATCCCTCTACCGATGAGACAATGACTGATTTAACTAAATAAAAGTGTTAAGAGTTTATTTCTATTAGTCTAATCATAACTATTGTGTAATTTAGTGATGATTTGACTTTGTGGTTGCTAGGTAACAGTTATGGAGTTACATACAGTATGTCACATTTACTGCCCAAATGTGTCCTTTGCGTTTGACCCGTTCTTCAGTGTCTCTGGGTTAAACCTGTATTTGACCCGTTCTTCAGTGTCTCTGGGTTAAACCTGTATTTGACCCGTTCTTCAGTGTCTCTGGGTTAAACCTGTATTTGACCCGTTCTTCAGTGTCTCTGGGTTAAACCTGTATTTGACCCGTTCTTCAGGGATGCATCTCCAGATGTTGAGTTGTCACTGGTCAGGAGGATTGGAGCTGTAGTGTTTTTGTGTTGCACAGTTACAGTAAATGTGCCACAGACAAGTGGTAATGGTGTGCAGACGGGTGGTAATGGTGTGCAGACGGGTGGTAATGGTGTGCAGACGGGTGGTGATGGTGTGCAGACGGGTGGTGATGGTGTGCAGACGGGTGGTGACGGTGTGCAGACGGGTGGCAACGGTGTGATGGTGTGCAGACGGGTGGTGATGGTGTGCAGATGGGTGGTAATGGTGTGCAGACGGGTGGTAACGGTGTGATGGTGTGCAGACGGGTGGTAATGGTGTGCAGACGGGTGGTAACGGTGTGATGGTGTGCAGACGGGTGGTAACGGTGTGCAGACGGGTGGTGACGGTGTGCAGACGGGTGGTGACGGTGTGCAGACGGGTGGTGACGGTGTGCAGACGGGTGGTGACGGTGTGCAGACGGGTGGTGACGGTGTGCAGACGGGTGGTGACGGTGTGCAGACGGGTGGTGACGGTGTGCAGATGGGTGGTAACTGTGTGATGGTGTGCAGACGGGTGGTAACTGTGTGCAGAAGGGTGGTAACTGTGTGATGGTGTGCAGACGGGTGGTAACTGTGTGACGGTGTGCAGACGGGTGGTAACGGTGTGACGGTGTGCAGACGGGTGGTAACGGTGTGACGGTGTGCAGACGGGTGGTAACGGTGTGACGGTGTGCAGACGGGTGGTAACGGTGTGACGGTGTGCAGACGGGTGGTAACTGTGTGACGGTGTGCAGACGGGTGGTGACGGTGTGATGGTGTGCAGACGGTGTGATGGTGTGCAGACGGGTGGTAACAGTGTGACGGTGTGCAGACGGGTGGTGACGGTGTGCAGACGGATGGTGACGGTGTGATGGTGTGCAGACGGGTGGTAACAGTGTGATGGTGTGCAGACGGGTGGTAACAGATGGTGTGCAGACGGGTGGTGACGGTGTGATGGTGTGCAGACGGGTGGTAACAGATGGTGTGCAGACGGGTGGTGACGGTGTGATGGTGTGCAGACGGGTGGTGATGGTGTGCAGACGAGTGGTAATGGTGTGATGGTGTACAGACGGGTGGTGATGGTGTGCAGACGGGTGGTAACAGTGTGATGGTGTGCAGACGGGTGGTAACAGTGTGACGGTGTGCAGACGGGTGGTGACGGTGTGATGGTGTGCAGACGGGTGGTAACAGATGGTGTGCAGACGGGTGGTGACGGTGTGATGGTGTGCAGACGGGTGGTGATGGTGTGCAGACGAGTGGTAATGGTGTGATGGTGTACAGACGGGGGGTGATGGGGTGCAGACGGGTGGTAACAGTGTGATGGTGTGCAGACGGGTGGTAACAGTGTGACGGTGTGCAGACGGGTGGTGACGGTGTGATGGTGTGCAGACGGGTGGTAACAGATGGTGTGCAGACGGGTGGTGACGGTGTGATGGTGTGCAGACGGGTGGTGATGGTGTGCAGACGGGTGGTAACAGATGGTGTGCAGGCGGGTGGTGACGGTGTGATGGTGTGCAGACGGGTGGTAACAGATGGTGTGCAGACGGGTGGTGACGGTGTGATGGTGTGCAGACGGGTGGTAACAGATGGTGTGCAGACGGGTGGTGACGGTGTGCAGACGGGTGGTGACGGTGTGATGGTGTGCAGACGGGTGGTGACGGTGTGCAGACGGGTGGTGACGGTGTGCAGACGGGTGGTGACGGTGTGCAGACGGGTGGTAACAGTGTGATGGTGTGCAGACGGGTGGTGACGGTGTGCAGACGGGTGGTAACAGTGTGATGGTGTGCAGACGGGTGGTAACAGTGTGATGGTGTGCAGACGGGTGGTGACGGTGTGATGGTGTGCAGACGGGTGGTGACGGTGTGATGGTGTGCAGACGGGTGGTGACGGTGTGCAGACGGGTGGTGACGGTGTGATGGTGTGCAGACTGTACACAGAGGACAGAGTATTGGACACATGTAAACTGTTTATGGAAACTTTTCCCTGAGCTGGTTTGTCACAACCTCACATTAGATTTGTTCTGTTTTTCGTTTACCTCATAAGCACCTTAAAGCCCCTAGGACAGGTTGGACAACTCCGTTTACAACATTTAAGAACATTATATTTAAGATAAAAAAAAAAAAAAAAGCACAATTCTTTCAGGCCATTTTTAAAGTTTAAAATGTTACTTCCTGGTTGGAAATCATGGTATCAGGCGAGGTAATTCCACAGCTGTTACCACTCCCCTAATGTACATACCATTTTATTTACCAAAGATAAATCTCTAAGAAAACACCTTTATTTTATTGACATTATGTTGAAAGTATCAGCACTTCATGTAGCTTCATACGGGTGTGGAAGACGTGCGACATGAGGAGACACAGGGTCTGATGTGTAAACAGAACGTACCTGCTCTCACGCCCTCGTAGAAGTCATGACCTCTCTGCACCAACCACAAAAACAAAACAATGACATTTAAAAGGCCTGTATTACACAAAATGGATTCTTGTGAGCTTTGAGCCAGCAGCCATGTTTGTATTATTATTATTATTATTATTATTATAATGTTCCCTTATCAAAACCATCCCTGGAGCTGTGTGCATCATTCACACATTTTGAGTAATACTTTTAATACTGTCTGCATCTGCAAAGTTCTAAACACATTCTATGGTTGCACTCAATACAGGAAAATGCTATTGGTTTGCCTGGAATGTTCCACAGTTTTGTTAATTATCTGTAACGTCACCTTGTCACTATGGAGACCACCAGGATTTACATTTACATTGTTCATTCTGTGGAACAATCCAGGCAAAAAGATTTGAGATGCTCTAAACCTAAACAGCAGTCTGTGGATGTGTGAACATACCATGCAGGCCTGAGAGAGCCTGTACTCCATTATCAGGACGTCCTTCAGACTGAGAGCGCCCCCTAGCTGCAGCTGCCTGAACGTCATCTTCAGAGAGGTGGGCGACATCCGGGACAGAGTCTAAAACACATACACAACATTTGGATAAAGGTAAAGTGTAGCCTTGAGGGTAAATATCCCTGTGGTAGTAAGAGTAACAGCAGTCAGAAGAAGTTCTACTGTATTGTCAGTACTAACATTGTGTCCTGGGGCAAGACACCTTGACCATATCGTATGAACATGTTGTGGACAGAGGGTTTGCCCAGAGCAGCTGTGGAGTGACTGAATAAGAACTACAGTGTAGTACTTTGATAGGCTTTATTATCAGTAGTAGTAGTAGTAGTAGAAGTAGTAGTAGTAGAAGTAGTGATCAGTAGTGATTAGTATTGATCATGACCACTGTTTATTCTGAGTATTCTCTGCATAGTAAATATGACTAATGACTGGATGTTTTAATAACTTATGAACATTAGCTGGAAAAATCACCTCATTGTCTGAAAGATTAAGATTAAGTTTAGGCTTAAGCCTTTATTGGTCTCACACACAATGACACACAGTGACACACGGGAGAAATTTGACTTCTGCATTTGACCCATCCTTTTTCAGGAGCAGTGAGCAGCCATCTTTTTTCGGCGCCCGGGGGGCAGTACCGTGAAGGGTCTTGCCCAAGGACCCACACTGGTTAGCTCATTGCCCGGGGGGGATTTGAACCCACAACGCCCAGGGGGAAAGTCCATGACTTACCAGTTGAGCTAACCAGCCGAAAGAGTGATGTGATGTATTCACATTTCAAGTACATGAAACAGAGTGAGGAAGAGCTGCTTTGGTCTAAGCCAAAACAAAATCAGGACTAAACCAGGACCTGAAACAGAACTAAACCCGGTCTAGGCAGAGGTCTGTCTGTTTTGGCGAGTAATTAGTCAGATGTGATGTGGAAGTAGTGGCAAAAACAAGGAAGGCTCGTTGAAAGGGGGCTTTAATTAATCTCTGTACTGCGTTACTACTACTACTACTACAAGTACATCTACTGCTACAAGCACTACTACTGCTACTACTACCACTAAACTACTGTCCCTACTTCTACCACTACTACAACTAC
>JAVJIX010000068.1:30000-55000 GCA_036785185.1 Paratrypauchen microcephalus | reverse complement strand
GTAGCAGTAGTAGTGGTAGTAGTGGTAGTGGTAGTAGCAGTAGTAGTAGTGGTAGTAGTAGTAGTAGTGGTAGTAGCAGTAGTAGTAGTAGTAGTGGTAGTAGCAGTAGTGGTAGTAGCAGTGGTAGTAGTGGTAGTGGTAGTAGCAGTAGTAGTGGTGGTAGTAGTGGTAGTAGCAGTAGTAGTAGTAGTAGTAGTGGTAGTAGCAGTAGTGGTAGTAGCAGTAGTAGTAGTAGTAGCAGTAGTAGTAGTAGTAGTAGCAGTAGTAGTAGTGGTAGTAGCAGTAGTGGTAGTAGCAGTAGTAGTGGTAGTAGTGGTAGTGGTAGTAGCAGTAGTAGCAGTAGTAGTGGTAGTGGTAGTAGCAGTAGTAGCAGTAGTGGTAGTAGCAGTAGTAGCAGTACAGGGTTTCCACTCTTTTTCACTGACAAAATTTCTGAAAATTTTCCATGACTTTTTCCTGACCTAAAGAGACTTTTCCATGACTTTACAGCCCCTACATGTGTAGAATTAAGTATATACTTTTAAGGCTAAATATGAAATGCTAATGCCCGGCTGGTGCATACATTTGTAAATAATCATAAAAGCCTAATGGAAAGTTAACAGAACGCTGTGGCTGCGTGAAAGAGTTTTTCCATTCCACAATTCCATGACTTTTCCAGGCCTGGAAAATGACATTTTCTATTTCCATGACTCTTCCAGGATTTCCATGACAGTGAAAACCTTGGTAGTAGTAGGAGGTTAAAGGTAAACCTAGCTTGTCCTCTGCATTTGACCCATCCTTCAGTGTCTCTTTGGGTTGAACCTGCATTTGACCCATCCTTCAGTATCTCTGGGTTACACCTGCATTTGACCCATCCTTCAGTATCTCTGGGTTACACCTGCATTTGACCCATCCTTCAGTATCTCTGGGTTACACCTGCATTTGACCCATCCTTCAGTATCTCTGGGTTACACCTGCATTTGACCCATCCTTCAGTATCTCTGGGTTACACCTGCATTTGACCCATCCTTCAGTATCTCTGGGTTACACCTGCATTTGACCCATCCTTCAGTGTCTCTTTGGGTTAAACCTGCATTTGACCCATCCTTCAGTGTCTCTTTGGGTTAAACCTGCATTTGACCCATCCTTCAGTGTCTCTAGGTTAAACTTGCATTTGACCCATCCTTCAGTGTCTCTGGATGAAACCTGCATTTGACCCATCCTTCAGTGTCTCTTTGGTTTGAACCTGCATTTGACCCATCCTTCAGTATCTCTGGGTGAAACCTGCATTTGACCCATCCTTCAGTGTCTCTTTGGGTTGAACCTGCATTTGACCCATCCTTCAGTGTCTCTGGGTTAAACCTGCATTTGACCCATCCTTCAGTGTCTCTGGGTTAAACCTGCATTTGACCCATCCTTCAGTGTCTCTCTGGGTTAAACCTGCATTTGACCCATCCTTCAGTGTCTCTCTGGGTTAAACCTGCATTTGACCCATCCTTCAGTGTCTCTGGGTTCCACCTGTCAGGAGCAGTGGGACCGTCTCCAGACCTTGAGCTGGTCTTGGTCAGGACTTCCTTAGCGGGAGGTTGGATCTGTGGTGTAAGTTTGAGTTGATGGGGGGAACTGGAATAGCTGAAGGAAACCCACCCAGACACAGGGAGTTAAACCCAGGACCTTCTTACTGTTTGGTGCGAGTGCTACAGCCACTCAAACACCCCCGGGCGTACTACCACTACTACCACCACTACTACTACTACCACCACCACCACCACCACCACCACTACCACTAATAATAATAATAATAATAATAATAATAAACGTACCTCAGCCTGTTTTACTGCAAACTCTGAGCCGTCTGCTTTCAGATTGTGCATGATGCCCTCCACACTGTCGCCACTGAACAACCTGAGACAGATTTACACACAAACAATACACATTTATTTGTCTGTGTCTATCCAGTGGTGGAACATAATGAAGTAAAAGTATTAAAGAGCAGACACCTAAAATGTATACTTAAGTACATTTGACAGTGGATGCCTTTTACTTTTACCTCCCAACATTTGAGATATTTGTACTTTCTACTCCACAACATATCTGAACAGGACTGAAAAGCAAAATAGTTTTTCATTATAGTTTGAGACCTGCTGAAAAGGCTGAAGTGTTTTTTTTTTATACATTCGTAGTTTGAGCAAGGAAAAAAATGAATTCAGTCGTTTCTGTTGGACAAAATTAACCACAAAACTTGATCAAAATCACAACATTTGAAGCGCTAAAAGATCCCAACGTACATTTAAACGGGTACTTTAATGTATTTGAACTACTGACAAAATAATAATAATAATAAAGTAGGATAAACCCAGTATGTATCAAGCAATATTTAGTAATACAAGTGACTTATTCAACCCTCAGCTCAGATCTTTTCGTATTACAACATAACAAAAATCTCCCCATTATTGCATAAAAATGTACAGGATAAATACTGAGCCCAAATACAGCCCCTATGCAGTCCCAGCTGTCATATACTGAAGTACAAGTGGATAATAATGATGGTGACACAACTCTAAATACCTGTCGATGTGGGCGAGGTGCTTCTCCAGGACGAACGGCGTGTTTGAGCCGGAGCTGCTCTGTGGAGAAGAGATACAGAGAAACCCCACTAATCACAATATTTTATACTTTGGAAGATAGACTGACAGATGATACTTTATTCATCCCTTCTCTGCTGTACTGCTCAAAGAAGACAGTGAAAAAACATGTATTTTTACAGGGAGTGGACTCTACCCTCCACAGATCTAATCCCTAATTTGGTCAAGTATCTTCTCTTTGGAGACAAGCAGGTGGAGGACACTTCCAGAATACAGAATATGACATTGTTCACGTAGTAATACCGCATCATTAAAAAGTTTCACACTAATGAAGGCTGTGTTCTGTGTTTTGTCACATAAAACTGCTTTAGATTTCATTTTCACCAAATAAAATCCATAATTTTAATTGAAAAATGTCATGGTTGCCATAGTTGTGGTTGGCTGCTCTTGTGGCTGGCACACTGAGCATTTTTTAACTTTTAATCTTATGTTAAAATGTTGTGATTTTGACTAGCTATGAAGTGCAGCCTGAACATTTCAAAAGATGGAAGAACTATTAGATTGTGTGATTTCAGCAGTTTTATTTTTCTGTATCCATGGAGACCCTTCATAGAAATAACTATGCTGAAATGCTGCAGACATTTTATAAGAATTCAACAGACCTTCTAATTAAAACATTAAATGTATCTAACAGCATTTTATTTGTTGTAAGCACGACCCCATTATGTTTATGTGTACGTTATTTCAGGCTGAGGCGTTATTTAAATACTGATTTGCCCCCGTCACTGCCTCACCTGTCAGTATTTAGTGATTTGAGCACCACTCAGCACAAACCTCACACATTAGAGTGAAATGGTTGTGAAACTGTCCGGCTGGGGACAGAGCCAACTGCCCCCCGGGGACGAATAAAAGTCATACTGATCGATTCATTTATTCTTACCTGGTTTTGATACGAGTCCAACACTTTGCTGATGTCTTCCACAGAGGTACACTGCACCAACTCCTGCTCCAGATCGGACATCTACCACACAGGAGGAATGGAAGAGGTTGTGGGTTAGACTCCTGATCTCTGAGTGGAGTCCTCTGGGTCACTGTGGCAAAATAATCAATGGCCACATTTTTCTATATTGTTTTTCCACCTTCAAGACACTCTCAGCCCTTTACAAGTGGCGAGGTGTGTCAAGTGTCTTGCCCAAGGACACAATGACACCATCTGTGGGAGCTGGATCTGCCCGCTCAACCGATGACGTTTATGTCGAGAGGGATTCGATCCGCCAACCTTCAGATGGGTCGCTCTACTGACTGAGCTACTGTCGGCCACAGTGATCCCCCCGTCTCCTCCCCTCAGTCAGGAGGCTGGGGGTTAGATTCCTCACCTTGCTGGAGTCTACAAAGTGCGTGGCGACTCCAGCTCGATGCACGTCTCTTCCTTTGAGTCGGAATCCGGTTAGAGCCAAAAACAGCCCCAGTTTTCCCTGCAGCCTGGGGAGAAAGTACCCTCCTCCTACGTCTGGGAACAAGCCTGGGACAAACATAAGAGCGAGGGCCACACTCAAAAGTCAAAACTCAAATGGCTGCAAATCATAACACAAAATGTCTCAGAGAAGTACAATTATTAATACAGAAGTATTAGTCTTTTGTCATCTGCTTTTGTGGAGCTTGTACAGGTGTATTTGTGATATTTTCTAAATACAGTGGTCCCTCGCTATATCGCAGTTCACCTTTTGTGGCCTTGCCGTTTCGTGGATTTTTTTTAATTGCAATTTTTTTTTATAGTGCATCAACGCGCATTTCTGCGTCCTGATTGGCTGAGGGACTGTAGACCTTTGCTGATTCGTCAGTCCTTCTCCTCCGTGTCTCCTGTACAGAATGTGTTCAGTTTGTCACATTTATATAAATGTTGGATCGCAGTGTGACTCTGAAGTGCTGTATGTTTGTTTCTCCCAGACAAAACCCACCACGCCAGGACGGAGAGGCTCGGTCAGAGGAACTGTGAAATACTCGCGATATGTTTAGGGCCTGAAAACAGGTTTGGATCTTTGGTTTCGTTCTATAATACTGTGCTTTTTTTGTTGAAAATCTACGAAAGTTTGAGTGTTTGAAGAAGAGAAATGTGAGAAAATGTTAATACCAGTCTGAGAAAAGTGTAGAATGTGTGTGGTGAGGCGTTTACAGCCTTAAAGGGACAGTGTGTAGGATTCGTGGTGCATAGGTGGTTAGTAGCTATTCCACTTCCTCTTTTGGCTACGGCAGACCTCGAGGGTCACCCGGGCGCGTCGTAGCGCCGACAGTGCGTGCCCGCGCACGATCCGCGCACCGCTGTATACATAAAACGCGGTCCCCCTTCACTTTTTTTTTTCTTTTCGCATGAAAACACACAATCCCGATCATGATTCATGACAATCTACACATCAAATGAAACCTTACAGTCTCCTCTTTTTGACTATGCAATTCATTTCCCTGCAAAACAATCACTCCCCGAGCACATGGGGCTTTTATACAGAAAAGCACAAAACTTAGCTTACTTAGCTTACCTTTGAAGGCTCTGCACAGGTCAAACTCTGTATTTCACCATAAACTTGGTCTCAATCTGTCCATAAGGATCCAGCGAATAAAATCCAGTAAAACAATTTAGTCCAAAATACGTGTTATATCCATTACGATGTGTGATACAGCAGCATGCTTCTTTACACGAGGCTCCCCCCTTCCCCCCTCCCCTTCCCCTTCTCTCCACGAGGCTCCCCCCTTCCCCCCTCCCCTTCCCCTTCTCTCCTTCGCTCCTCCGCTCCCAAATGCGCGCTGCATTTGGGAGCGGAGGAGCGAAGGAGAGAGGCTGAGCAGCTGTTAGCAGGAGCCGAGGCGAAGGCGGAGCCCAAATGTCCTTCTGTGGCTCTCGTATTCAAAATGGCTGCCTCTGCATGGGGAAGATCCCCCTTTTATGTGACTATATCTAAGTCCAAAAGAATACTTTGATTTCATGATGGAAGTGAAAAGGCTTGGAAAACAATGTATTTTTGAATGGGTATCTTCAATTTCAGTAATTAACAGGTAAAAATCTTACACACTGTCCCTTTAAAACATGGAGTATAATTGTAAAATATAAAGCTGACGCCCATCGCAGGTTATTTTTAGAATGTAACCCCCGTGATAAATGAGGGACCACCGTACAGTAAAAAAACGTTGCACACATCATCGGCCTCCTCATAAACAAAACACTTAGTCAAAGGTGCTCTGGGTAACTGTTGTGGTGCGGGCTCCAAATAGCACAAACTTTAGCACTTTTCAAATCATAGAAGCCCGATGTCTTAGTCTACGATTGCGTTTGAGTCAAAAGTGGCCTGTAATCTGAGATTTATCCATAGTTTACAGCTTTGCGTTTCATGTTTGGGTCCCGGGAGCTGAGAGCACAGTCCGCACATGTGCACTGGCGTCCTCATCTACTCGAAACTATGGCTAAATCTCGGATTACAGGCCACTTTTGACCACACAAAATCGTAGACTAAGACATTGAGCTTCTATGATTTGAAAAGTGCTAAAGTTTGTGCTATTTGGAGACCACAAAGTAATGCCCCGAGCACTCAAGTTAACGGATACGCTACAACATAACTTCTACGAAACTGCTCAAAATGACACCAAACTGCTATTGGTGAGTAAAACTACTTGTTTTATTGCCGAAAGAAGGCTCAGATTGTAAAAAAAACTTCACTTTTCCTTTAAGGATGAAGCCAGCACTTGTTGAACATGCATTTCTCTTTGAAAGCCTGAGGAAAATGAGTCGGTCAAGACATTGTTCAGAAGAACAGCACACTTTGATTAAAAACTTAATTGGTGAGGGCAAAACTTAAAGAGGTGCTGTTCAGCTAAAATGATCTCCAATGCCTTAAAATGGAGAGGAAAACCAGAGGAACATGGCAGAAAACAGAAGACAACCACCAAAATGGATCAAAGAAGAACCAGAATGGCAAAGGCTCAGCCGATGATCAGCTCCAGGATGATCAGAGTCTGGAGTTGCCTAAAGGAAGTGAGGAACAATTCTGGACCACTGCAAACTGTTTCAAAGTAACTAGATCTGTTTTCACGTTTTTAAGACGGTAAAAATCTGGTACAGCTCCTTTAATGTTCAAATTTTATATTTCTTTAAAACAATTTCAATATTTTTGCTCAATTCAAGGTCGTTTTCACACCTTGTTTGGTTCATTTAAAATAAACCAGAGTTCATTTGCTCCTTTGATTCGGACCTTTTGTTCTGGTGTGAATAAAAACCAAAAATCTCGATCTGGAGCAAACAGAACTGAGACCACCTAAAAAGCTCGGTCTCAGCACGGTTCCATTCGAATCCTGGTGCGGTTGGTTTGAGGTGAGAATGCAGACCGGACTTGATCCGACACAAGTTGGCTTTTTATACTTAACGAGCTCCCGTCGTATGTCGAGCATTATGGGAAACCGAGGCTGACGAAACTAAACTAAACAAAACTAAACTTACGAGTCTTACTTATGTTTTGAAGAGCAAGAGTCAGAACTTGATGCTCACATGAGTTCTGTCCTCTGTAGTCGTCTTGCCCTGTGACTTTGTCATTTGTAAGTTGATTGTAAAATAGTGTAAACCTCACGATGCTGCTCAAACATTTGTGCGAACTGTAAAAACTGAGCAAACCATATCGCTATGACGACACTGAAAACACCAACACCATGATTCTCCTTCTGTGTTTGGACACGACTCATTTCTGTCCAGTGTCTGACCTCAGCACACGTGGGTTTGTTTACAGATGTTGGTTCAGTTGGGAAAAAAGTGCAGTGTGAAAGCGAACTGCACCAAAATAATTTATTTATTTATTTTTAAATTTGGTCCGGACCAAAGCAAGTGAACTATCAGACTTTCCTGGTGTGAAAACGACCCAAGATCCTCTGTCCCAGTTTTAACCCCAGTGACTGTGTGAAACTGCTGTTCCAATCAGACGTTTACATATTACTCAGTATCATAAACAAATATTAGCCTTCACGTCAGCGCTGAAGAGACGCAGCTGTCCTCGAACGCACCAGCGCGACCTACAGCACCAGTCAAGAGATTGGGCTTCACACTTTTTCCCCCTCCACAACTGTTTACAAAACAACTAACAAAAAAATAAAGCCAGAATAAGTTAAAAATAGTCCTTGGCTTTCTGCTTTGCATTCTTGGCATTCCACTTATATAGTGCAGGAGAGAGAGAGAAGCAGGGGGATGAGGGAGAAGAACAGAGAAAGACAGACAGATAGAGTGATAGATGATGGATGGAGAGGAAGAGAGGCAGAGAGAGAGGGAGAGAGAGGGTATGGGGAGGTGGGAAAAAGAGGAGAAAGAAAAACAGAAGAGGGACAGGGAAAGAGATAAAGAGACAGTGAGGTGGAGGGAGAAGTAGAGGATATGGGGAGGAGAGAAGAAGAGAAAGAGGAGAAGAGAGAAGGGGAGAGAGAGGCAGAGGGAGAGACAGAGAGAGAAGGAGGAGAAGATATAGGGAGGAGAGTAAGGGGTAAGGTAAGAGGTAAAGAGAAGGAGAGAGAGAGAAAAGGAGGAAAAACAAGGGAGAAAGAGGAGCGGGAGTGACAGAGAGAGAGAGTGGATTATGGTGACCTGATTCAGAGGAATGTAATTTCATAAATGTGTGGGATTATTGTTCATTTGTGTTAATCTCAGGGCCCCGGGGACCTTTAGGTGTGGGGCCAAACAGCACATTTCACTAATACATCGTGTAAGGGTCTGTCAGATGCTTTTCTCCATGGAGAGGTTATTGCTTTCTCTGGAATGTTCCACAGTATGGCATTAAACCTTTCAATCTTCATGGAGATCAAACCAGACCAAGTTACAGGTCAGATCTGCTCACAGTCAGAAGAATGCCCGTGTTTCTCGGTATTTTTGAGCTATAAAAAGCACCTGTAATTGAATAAATGTAAAGAGCTGTTTAATGTCACACTGTGGAACATTCCACACAGAGCAATGAAATATCCATAGAACCTATATTCTACCAGAAAAAGTGATGCAGTGCACCTTTGAATCAATTTCACAAATCACTTATAATTCACTTACCCCATAACTCCGGCCACTGCTCTGTACTTTCCAGTATCCATGGGGTTTTATTCTGCGTAAAGCTGCTTTTAGACCTTTACGAACATGGTCTGAAATGTCCCTGTGTGTCAGATGCCCTTCCCGTCTCTCCATGGAGCCTTATTCTGTGTAAAAACCTGATAACACTGTACTTTTCAGAGCACGTTTGTAAAACCTCATGTCAGATGCCCTACCTGTGTCCCCATATTACCTATAACATTATATTTATGTCTTTTTCTATCATTTGGAGGTAAAAAAACAACTTATTTCTCACCGATCCCAGTCTCAGGCATCGCAAACAGCGTCTTCTCTGTGGCCACTCTGAAACGCCCGTGCACGGACAGCCCCACACCCTGCAGGAAACACACAAAACTCATTATGAATGAAGAGAAATAATGTGGCACTGTGGAACTTTTCTGCTGGAGAGTCAGCCGCGTGCTTGTTTCCATAGAGATGTTGTTGCTTGGAATATTGAACAGCATTGCCATCTTACTTTTATTCACTTACAGGGAGGGGTGTTAGCTGGTGGTGGGAGTCGACACAAAAATAATAGTGTCATTAAAGAGGGGGTATTATGCGATTTTGGAGCTTTTCTACCATGTTAAAACGCTGTTCCCTCATCAGAAACATGTCTCAAGAGGTTTTAGATGTCATCCATGCATGTTTGAGTCATTTAGTGATCTCTCCTGGGCCCTTCTTGCAGTTAGCTGTACTTGATACAAAACTGATTGCAGTGTCATAGCGCTGTAAAGGGGGAGTGCAAAGGATGGGGGGACTGATGTCAAGTCATTTCCGGTGAAATACATCATTTTCAAAACAATAAAAGGTAAAATGGTGACCCGAATGTGTGATATGTTAGCAGTTAATACCCCACAGAAGTGCAAAACCCGGTCTTTAATGTTGCACGTGCTCTTAAACATCTTATATTCAAAGTCGTCAGACTCTGTTTTAGTACTTTGAAGTTACTGTTGCATTTCCTGGGGACAGTTTTCTTCCATGTGTATATTTTCCAGTGCACAGACTGGAGCCCTGAGACTTCCTGTATCTGTGTTGGGTTGGGTAAGTGCCCATAAAAGCACAGGAGCAGATCTGATGTGATGAGTCCTTATAAGTGAATGTGGGGGAGGTCTTACATAAACACCAGAGGAGAGGGTTTACACAGAGGGCACTACCAGCTGGGCACTGGGCTGGAGGGATGGGAGAGAGGGAGACAGAGAGGGGAGAGGGGCAGAAAAAGAAAGAGAGGAGAGGGAAAGGAGAGAGAGGGAAAGGAGAGAGGGGGAGAGAAAAGGTGTGTGTGAAAGAGAGGGTGAGAGAGAGAGAGAGCTGAGAGAGGGTAAAGAGAGCGGGAGAGAGAAGAAAGAGAGAAATGGTAAGAGTGAGAAAGAGAAAAGAGAGAAAGAGGGAGAGAAAGGGATAGAGAGAGGGTGGGGGGTAGGATGAGAGAGTGTGTCTGTGAGAAAGAGATAGAGAGAGCATTTTTAGTGTTACGATTAGTGGGAGCTGTTCTTGCTTTTCATCACATCTCCATTTGTGGAATTTATTCATTTACAATTACCCCCTGACTTTTATAACATAAGGCTTCACCGCTTCTCATGTGGTGTGAGAGAAAAGTAATGCATCTCCACTGCGTAAAATAAAACTGTACCTAGAATATAATAGTATTTTCCTCAGACAGGGCGGAGAGCCTGTTGTCGTGCCCTGTGTTTATCCTCTGCTCTCATCTGGAAACAGGAAGTCTGAGCTGATGTGCAGATTAGAGCCGTCGCCAACGCCTCCTACAGTTTCACTCTTGGGCTGTAGGGGGCGTGGCAAAAGCTCTCAAACCTATCACGTGTCTGCGTATGGGACTCAGACTGCGCTCACAAGACGACACACCTGCAACACCACTATTAAGACTAGGAAACAATGCAATTATATAAAGACCGATTCAACTTGTGAATCATGGGTTGAATCTGTCTTTTTACATATAGACATCATCAGGTGGGAATCCAGAAGGAAACATTTGCTTCATCTACAAATAACTTCTTTATTAAGGCAAAAAAAGAGCATTTTTGGAGCCTTCTACCTACATGAAGTGGTTTTAGATGTCACCCATGCATGTTTGAGAAATCTAGCGATCTCTCCTGGACCCTATTCAAACCCTCCTTAAGGTTAGGTTTACAAAGCTCCGCCCACAAGCCTCCATCACCCACGCTCCCACACAACACTTCCGCATAAATACACAAAACTGTACAGAGAAACTTCACAAACCTGATGCGATGTGCATGCTGATTGTGTTGTGATCTGAATGGGGAGTGACTTAGCACAGAGAGCAAGGGAAGGGGAGACTCAGTGTTGAGGGAAATTATATTTTTTTTTATTTATATATATTTATATATTTTTATATATATATATATATATATATATATATATATATATATATATATATATATATATATATATATATGAATGATCTGTGGAGAGGGGACCCCGCTCACAGTAAGAATGTATTTTGACATACAGTTGATTAAGCATTAAATAAACTTTCATCAAGGAAAGTCTTTTTTAAATGTTATTGTAAAAGTCCAGTGCAGAAGACAAACAGGAAATGACAGTACCCCCATGTACATTCCACATCTACAGATCCAGCCTCAGAGCTTATGGTAAAGAATGAAACATGCATTGTGTAAATAGAGAAGTACTGTCACAATACTACTACAGTATTACAATAATAATAATAAAAAAAGACTCGATACTCAAAACCCAATTCTGATAAAGAACACTCGTTCTTTAGACAACAGAATATTAGTACAATAGTACTTTCTTTTCTATTCCCATGTGGCCTAATATCTGTATAATCCCTCAGTGGTCCATAGTGGTGATGTCTATGTGCTCAAATGAGTATCTAGTTTAGATACTAGTTTTAGTATTGAATACAGGGATGAAAGTGGCCAATCATGAAAAAAGTGGAAAGTGCTTTGCACTTCGTCTAATCAGAGGCATTGAGGAGGAGCTTATGCGCGCTAAAAGGCGCAGGTGAAAAAGTGAGGAGCGACGCGTGAGGCACGGGCAGGTAGGATGAGGTATAGGATGTTTTATAAAGTTTAACCTGTGTACACACAATGGTACAGGCTGTTGTGAAAGAGCTGTGCTCGCTCGCTCGGTCTGCGGCTACAGACTCCAGTTTAATACGAGATACACGTACTTTTGTTCTGAATACGGGACGATTCTGTTTTTAAAAGGCTGTTGGCGACCCTAAACACAACTATACATATATATACACCCAAAATATTTCTCAACGAATTTGCACAGATGCAAAAAATAAAAAAATAAAAAACTACCCCGCAGCTGGAAAAAAGCGGAGATCCGCTAAAAAACAGAACTCTTTCATCCCTGTGAATAGTATGTGATTTTCGATACTTATGACAACTCTTTGACACAATACTAAAATAAAGATATTTTGAGACAAAAAAACAGTTCAAATTAAGATCAATATTTATGTAGTAGTAGTAGTAGTAATTTTTTGGAGCATATGATACTTGTAGTGCACAGAAAATGTACAGTGTCATACAATTTAAATAAACAGCAAAAAAGAACAGAAAAAAAAGAAAGAATATATAGACACAAATACTTTTTTTTTTTTTGCATATATGTACATGCCCGAAAAGGAGTGGGTAGAAGTAAAACTTATTAAATCCCACCCCTTCTCCCAAAGTTAGTAGTGATCCTTATTTTTGTGTTTTTACAGTTAACCGGTGACAGTGGTTGGCTGCCAATACTTGAATACTTGTACAGTGTAAAGCAATTACAATAATTATAAATATTACAATTACAATATTTATAAAGCTCCAGTCGAAAGCCCTTATTTGTCGTTTCAGATTCGTCCAATCAAAAGCCGGGTTTTGGGTTTGCCCCCAGAGCAGGGGACAGAGTCACAAATAACACTGACACCTGCTGGCCAACTGCTGGCCAACTGACATGCTGCAATGTGGGAAACCCGTGTGATAGTTTAGTCCAGGTTTAATCCACGTTTAGTCTGGGTTTGGCCCTGGTTTGGCCCTGGTTTGGCCCTGGTTTGGCCCTGGTTTGGCCCTGGTTTGGCCCTGGTTTGGCCCTGGTTTGGCCCGGGTTTGGCCCTGGTTTGGCCCTGGTTTGGCATCTCCATGGAGACAAGCAGGCGACAGAGCCTCCACTACAAAAGTTACATAGTGAGGCTTTAAGACACACATTACTCACCCCTCCCATAGTGATGCCATCGATCAGGGCGACATAAGGCTTTTTACAAGTTCCTGAAAGAAATAAACATATTATGCAACTGTGCTTTGAATATATGCATAGTACACATTTATTTACAGAACCATTTTCAAGTACCACAAATATGCATTTCTTTTCGAGACAGTTGCTTTAGCTTGTGTGCATCTTCTTTGCAATAATGGGAATGTTTGTTATTTTAGTTCCAATACAAAAGTAGAGAGTTTAATAAGTAACTTTTATGATGGTTTACTGGGATTATCCTGCTTTTTATTGTGTCAGTGGCATAAAGTAGTTTCACCACCATCAGTTATCGTTCTATTTCTCTTTAGCAACGTATTGTGCTTCCAAATGTCTTATCACCACAGGCCTACTGATGGTCATTACAGCTTTAGATGAGGAATCAGTCACTACAACTAAATGAACTTTGTCACTGATAAGAACTTTTCTGGTGGAGGGTCGCCACCAGCACAGGTCCATGGAGATGGACCTGTGCTGGTGGAATGTTTCACAAACCGGACCAAGTTACAGGTCAGATCTGTGGAGAGGTGACCCTGCTCACAGTCAGAATGCCTGTTTATAGGTCTTTTTTTTTTTTAGCTATAAAGCCACCTGTAATTGGATAAATGTAAGATAAAGCTGTTTAACGTCATACTGTGGAACATTCCAGAGAGCAGAGCAAAGACATATCCATAGAAACAAACAAACCAAAAAGTTACACAGTAGTCCATTCAATTTCTCATAAACAATAGCCATGTTTACATTTTTTGGGGTTAACAGATCAGGTTGCCAGATCCTACAGACCGATCTTACCGATGGCGTGGTTCAGGATGTACTCTTCCCTAAAGAAGTCTTCAGCCAGAGGATCTCCCACTTTCCCAGCCTCTGTCACAGCTGTGGGCCACAACGAAACATGCACAGTTATTCAAGCTTAAACCCAAGTCAAGTGAACATAAAGTGCATCTGACAGGTGAGACTGCACATTTCACTCAAGCATGTTTAACATAATTACAACATATTTTAAAGGTCCTATATTGCGCAAAATGGACTCTTGTGAGCTTTAAGCCATGTTACAATGTTACCTCATCAAAAACATGGACTTGTGTTCTGTTTTATTCACACCATCTTTGTAAAGAATTGGAGGAGTGCGTGTTGCGGATCCCAGAATAGTTTTTATTTAATATTTTCCAAGTTTTTGTTCACAAACTGCCACTTAACTGATTTTGGATACAAATATTCAATCAATCAATCAATCAAACATTTATAAGGCGCTTTTCATACAAAATTGTAGCACAAAGCGCCTTACAGTGGTCAAGGAATAGAAGATTGACCTTTATTGATCTCACACAGGAGAAGTTGTTTCTATATTTGACCCGGGGACCATCCCCATGATTTCACCACAGGTACCATCCCTCTGAATGAAGTAATAATTAGAAAAACACAAAAACCTGTCAGATACACTTTAAAACCCTGAGAAGTGATTGAGTAGTTTTATTTTGGCAGGTCACCTCTGATGTCTCCTCCAGCACAAAACGCCTTTCCTCCCACAGCTTTGATGACCACCAGGTCCGTGTCACTGTCCACCTCCCATTTCTACCACACACACACACACACACACACACAACTGGGTCATTTCACATTTGGGGTGTTGCTTTTTAGAAGAATTTGATCAAATATTGGCAGTTAAGATAAGTTTTGCTCACAGCAGCAGTTACAGAGAGAGGGGTGAAGGTTCGAGCCAGAGCTTGAAGGAACCATAGCCATGTTCCTCTATATCAGGGGTCACCAACCTTATGCCCGCGAGCACCCGGTCGCCCCATTTCAGTCGCCCGCAGAGCAGGTTCTAAAAATAGAACAGGTCGCCCTCGTACTTAGATAAATAATAATGTTTTACAAAAATGCTGTGCCTTTATATGCACATATTTTAAAGTAGGCTAATAAAAACACAGATTTTAACATTTAAAATATATTGTTCAAGTTCAAAGTTCACTTATCTGCGCATGACAATTAACCTGTTTGATGCAGCTGGACTCATCAAAAAAAAAAAAAAGACGAGAAAGCATGGCGGAGAAGAGAAAGAAATCGTACGTTTTTAACACCGACTTGGAAGAAGAGTTTTTTTTATATGGACAAGAGAGAAGTGTGTATGTCTCATTTGTGGAGCTACAGTGGCGATTTCGAAACGGCACAGTGTGGAAAGTCGCTACGAATCACGGCAGCTTCAACACAAACTTTCCCCTTAAGAGTGCACTTCCGATCTGAAAAAGCACCAGTGCTAAAGGCTGCTTCAGCCAAGCAGCACTCTTTCTTCACTAGACCACTGAAAAAGGCTAAAAAGGCAACCGAGGCTTCTTTCAGGGCAACGAATTATTTGATAAAAAACAAAAAGACGTTTTCAGATGGAGAAACTGTAAAAGGAGCGATGATGATAATTGCTGAGACAATTTTTAAAGACGAGAAAAATGGACCAGATGTCATCTCAACTCTGGCTGATGTACAGTGACAAGACGGGTTCTGCTATTTCCGAAAACTTGAATGAGCAGCTGGACAAGGACTTGCGTGAATGCAGGTGGTTCAGCATCCAGAGCGACGAGTCCGAGGACAACAGCAGTACGGCTCAGCTATTGGTGTTTATTATTATTATTAGAAATCATTCAGCCTGCTTCAATGTTGAAATTATAAGAGTTTGATTTGTTTAAAACAAAAAAAGAGTTGAAATAATGTTAAATTTATTACTACATTACCACATTACTAGTATATTTTTGCTACTGAGTAATCTAATTGTGACATGTTCATTTGCACAAAATAAATGTCGCTTTGACAATGAAACACAAATGTGGTCATTTACACATAACTAATGCATGTATGCATACATTGTGATCAAATAAATAATAATACAGCGTAAAAGTGGATTACTTAGACTTTTGAATGATCTTAATTGAGCTGGTAGCCCTCGTATTATTTGATGACTTTATGGTAGCCCTCGGCTTTGAAAAGGTTGGTGACCCCTGCTCTATATACACAGTCTGCGGATTCACCTTGAGTTGAGGGTAAATTGTCTGGATCATGTTGAGGTTGAGGGCGTTGAGGACTTTGGGGCGGTTCATTGTGATGACTCCGGCCCGACCCACTCTCTGCAGCAGCACCTCAGGGTCCGGCTGGGACGACATCTGAACCAAAACACGTACGAGAAATAACATTTAAAAGTGGCAACCCAACAAGGCAGGGCCTGGTTAGTACTTGGATGGGAGACCACTGGGAATTCCAGGTGCCACAGGGGGGCGCCAGTTGCAAAAACCGTCGTTGTGTCCTTGGGCAAGACACTTCACACACATTGCCTAGTATGAAAGTGGAGAGTGCGTGAGTGTTGGAGGTGGTCGGATGGGCTGATGGCGCAGATTGGCAGCCTCGCTTTCCGTCAGTCTGCCCCAGGGCAGCTGTGGCTACGGAAAGTAGCTAACCACCACCAAGTGTGGAGTGAATGAACAATGAACTGTAAAGTGCTTTGGGTGTCATGAAAGGCGCTATATAAATGCAATGAATTATTATTATTATTATTTTTTTTTGGAAATTAAGGCTGTAGTCCTTTAGTCACTTATTCAATTATAGTCTTGTAGTGTTGTCATGGTGACAACATTTAAAACTCAATTTCAATATTAAGGATTAGATTCGATACCAATTCTGATACCATAAGGATATTAAAACACAATTTCTTTAGACAGTAGAATGTGATTTTCTACATTAAATGGTAGTGATGGTAGTGCTTTTTTCTATTCCCATGTGTTCTTATCTGTCCAATCCCACTTCATTTCTACAGCACATTTTATAAACAGAAAGTTTCCAAAGTGCTGCACATAAAATCAATAAAACATTACTAAAATAGCAATAAGTAAAGTGATAATAATAATAAAATAAATAAAAAACAAAAGCGATTATAAAAAACACAGAGGAGCACACAACTCACGCGGTGTTAAAAGTCCGAGAATAAAAGTGGGTCTTAAGACGAGACTTAAAACTCTCCAGTGTGGGGGCTGTTTGGACATGAGGGGGCAGTTCCATAACTTAGGGCCAACCACAGAGAAAGCCCTGGGCCCCCGAGTTTTAAGTCTAGTCCTAGGGCCCACGAGCTGGAGCTTCCCTCTGACCTCAGAGCACCGGTCTGTAGATTTGGATGAGGTCACAGATGTATTTTGGGGCCAGTCCATTCAAAACTTTAAAAACAAACAATAAAATCTTAAAATCGATCCTAAAACGAACAGGAAGCCAGTGCAAAGACGCAAGAACAGGGGAGATGTGTTCATATTTCTTCCGTCCTGTTAAAAGGCGCAGCAGCATTCTGGACTAACTGCAGTCGATAAAGTGCGTTTTGATTCATTCCAGAATAAAGTGCGTTGCAGTAGTCCAGACGAGAAGAAATAAAAGCATGCATGACGCGCTCAAAATCTGAAAAGGATAAAAGAGATTTAATTTTGGCTAAAAGATGAAGACGATAAAAACTGGATTTCACAACCGCATTCACTTGTTTATAAAGTTTAAAATCAGAGTCCATAATGATGCCGAGGTGTAATCCCTCAGTGGTCCAGGTAGTTCCACAGTGCTCCATGGGCGTATACTAGTGCTCTTATACTTGTTTGAAAGCTATTCACAAAATCTTCATTTCTGTCCTGTCAATGTGACTTTTTTAGTATTCATACTTGTTCAAATGATTATCTAGTTTCTTGTGTTGAAACTAGATAATCATTTGAACAAGTATGAATACTAGTATCAGTTAGTTTCAGATTTTCAATACTTTTGACAACCCAAATAAGTCATGGTGTTTTACTCCTACAAAAGAGCGCCAGCACCACGGTTTCATACTGCCACACAACTGGCTATAGACCTGTCCATTAAAATGCGCTTGCCCTATCATCGAGATCGACCAACGTTTTGATCACAACTTTTTCTATCTTTTGCTTTTTGCCACAGCCCTACATTAACTTAATTTAACAATCTTGCATCTAAATTAAATGACAGGATCTTCTGCTCAAAAGCATGCATTTCTTACACGGGTAGGTACAGATCTGGCTGTGGCATCACCTGCTTGTCTTCATGGAGATAGAGAAATTCAATGCTATATCGTGGAACATTCCAGGCAAAAAACAGTTGACACACAAACTACCAGAAAAGTTAGATATTTGTGAACCTTTATTAACATAACAGAATTCCTGATTGTGACATCACAGCTCATTTTTCTTTCAGAATTTTCTGTGAGTCTAATGTTAAACCAGAGTCATAGATGCATTTATCAGAAGTGACCAAGCAGTTTAACGGGTTGTTATCGGTTGTTTACTTTTCTATGGTGGATTTCTGTGGAAACTCTACATATTTCAGGACCAAACTTTAACATTGTGACCTCATGTAAACAAATGTATGCAATAATTAATAAATGTAATGAAATCTTTTCATAGTTTCTCACCATGTGGCTCTGGATTCTCTGCAGCCGGCATAAACTCCTCAGTCTGTGGAAACAAACACAATAAGTCTACGAACTGTAAATGTTTTGGCAGAGTACCTGGTTTAAATGACATTAAATTTAAATGACATCCAGACATTATACTATTGGTGGTTTTCAGATTCTAGAAAGTGATACTGTACTCCAGATTGGGGGGCAAGAGCCAGATTTCCTTTGTTTCCTTGATTACAATGTACTTTGCCATGAAATATCTAAAAGATAAATGCAAAAATGTTGAATCTGATCATTTCTATTAGTGACTAGACCCAAGAACTCACTGTATTACAATAGAAATTGGAATATTAACAGATTTCATCTGTACTTGTATAAAATATAATTACCCTATAGAATGTTGCGATTAGAGATGGAACAATATCGGGCCGGTATTTGAACTTTTTAGTGTATCGGCGTATCTGCCTTAAATCTACACCAACTGCCTTCAAAATATGTATTATAATTATGTTTATTTGAACTCTTCAGTGTGAAGAGGACACTGCAAAAAATGTGACACACTGTTGTCTCATCCAGTACAAGGCTGTCAATTTGTAATAATAAGAATTAAAACAATATCATTTGGAGATTATAATTCAAAGCAGCTCTACATATCAGCAAATAATAATTCATTTTAAATGGTATCGCACAGGGATGGGACAAGATCGTGCACATATTATATATCCCGCCACGTGAAAACCCGCTACAACTTGGCATTTGTAAAACTGAGAAAATGATGTTTATAGGTTGTTGTTTTTTTCAAAATTTGTGATTTTTGTTGAATTGTTGAATGTGCTAGTTGAGATCATGAAGAAGCCTCTCCATGTTTCAGATAACAGCATTAGTTGCATTTAAAACACTTTTTTTAAATTTCAAATTGACTTGTTTTGACACTTTTTTTGGAAAGAAAGGAGGCATGTATAAATCACCATAATTTCCCACGCTCGCGCTCCCGCCAATCATGTTGCGAGTAGCGCCAATGTGTTTTCGCCTGTTAGTCTGTCAGCTGTGAGGAGCTTGTGAATATGTACGCAGCATTTCAAGACAATAAGGACATGAAAATAGACTTAACTTCTACTTGGACACATGACACGTTCGGGACACGTCCGTTTCTCCGGAGCTCATGTACAGAAAGCGGTCAGAGAATTTATCTTAAAGTCCGTGGATATACACGATACGCACATAAACGTGGAGATACGCGAATTATCGGACAACACGGCAACACGGGGTGAGTCATATTATCATATTATCCCTGCATCAAATGGAGATATTAGGTGAAAGCAGCGGCTTGTGTCAACATTAGCGTGTGTATACGTGTGTGTACGTGTGTGTACGTACGTGTACGTGTGTATACGTGTGTACAGGACTAAACTGGGACTAAACCGGGACTAAAACCACTGTGTGTAGTGTCCTATACTATTTTGTATTGTATTAAATTGACAATACTGGTGATTTTTTACTTAACATATTATCCTGTGTATTATTGAATTATTGAATGATTATATGGACTTTTTGTTACAAAAGCATTTCCATTTTGACAAAGTTCTAATTCTGCCCTGCCCTGAAACACCACAGTGATGTCAGTGACGGGGGAGGGCTTAGCTTAATGCAGTGCTTCTCAATTATTTTCTGTGACGCCCCCCCTAGGAAGAAGAAAAAATGTCACGCCCCCCCTCCTTACGCGCGACTAGGCTATAAATAGTAGTATTTGTCTAGAAAATTGTTATTAGTACATCTCTGCATAAGATTGTATCCTTTTATTAACATTAAAAACAAAAAAAGAAAGACACAAAGACCGCACTGTCTTTTTTGCACTGAGGACTCAAATATTAATGCGTTTTTTAACACATTTGTTTACGTTTTACAGAAAAACGAAACTTAAAACCGCATGGCTTATTTGCATAAACTAAAAGCTCTGGGAAAAAAACAAAAACAAAAAAAAACGCTCCGTCCTTGTGCCGCTGATGCATCAGCTTCTGTCTGACTAAAGTACATGATGCAGTAGGATATACATGTTTTTTCTGTGACAGAGGATGTTCTGCTGATGGGGAGCCTGTTCTATATATTGCATATTTAAGGTTGCCGACCCCTGCCCCAGAGCAACAATGAGAGCGCCACTGCCACCTACTGTTGTTGATGTGCAATTACACTTAGTTCTAGTACAGTACGTTTCCCAGGGTCACACGCGCCCCCCCTGGCATCACACCGCGCCCCCCCAGGGGGGCCCGCCCCACTATTTGAGAAGCACTGGCTTAATGTCAGGCAAATGAGTTCCTTTCTGTTCCACAAGCAGATCTTTAACGCTTTTTTCTCAGCTTGTCGATTTCACAATGTGCTGTTTCAAATGGCCACAAATTCTTCAAATGTTCTCACATTTCCATGTGTAAGTCACCGTTGGAAAGCTTAGAATCTACACAGAATCTGTGAATAACTAAAAACGCCTCCGGGACGACTTGTGTCTGGTTTTGCTGCGGTCGGTCACATATGAGAAAAATGCGTGAAGAATCCCTCAGTCGTCCAGGTAGAATCCATGATAAAAGGAGAAATTCAATTTGTCAACTGGAAAGTTTGTTTGGTCGAAAACGTTTTGCCGCTCATCCGAGAGGCTTCGTCAGCTCGTGTTTTTATTATGAGAAAAATGATCTCGTGAGATTGTTTCCCCCTGAATGTCCCTTTGGCTGGGACTAAAAAATAAAATAAAAAAGAGTAAAGAGCTGGTGAGTTATACAGTTTGAGAAGCTGTAGTTCCAAAATGCAGTACTACAATGACCGCCAAGTTATTATATAAAATAAATAAAAACAGTAAAGCCAGAATTGTGCAATGGATTGGAGAACTTATTACAAATGATCTTGTATCTCACTGGCAAGATACTTTTCCCCATTGATTACATTGCAGTTTCATTAGAGTTATCCAAAAGAAAAAGATAAAAAATAAAAAAAATGCAATTAACAGCAGTAATTTGCATACCTCCTAGTATCCTTGTATTAAATATAATAACAGGCCTATGCATTGGTTTCAGAAAGAAGTTAGTTTCCATAGCAATTAACAATTTGATAGCAATTTCATAGCAATTGACATTGTGATGTCACCTGAAACCAAGCAAAACTAACCATATCTACATTACTGCTCACTAACAACCACAGACTGTATCTATTATAACCTCTTCAAACCTGCATATTATCTTACATAGATACACATAAATGCACAAGGTTTATCAATACAGAAATAGATCAGGTATCAGACAAGAGTGTGGGGTCCAAGCAAAGACACTTTAGGTGCATTGTGTAACTTTTGTGTAACTTTTGTGGGTCCGTCAAACGCTTGTCTCCATGGAAATGTTATTGATTTGTCTATAATGTTCACAGTATCAAACCTTTCTATTTTCATGAAAACCAGACCAAATTACGGGTCAGCTCTGTGGAGAGGTCACCTTGCTCACAGTCACAATGCCTGTTTTTATAGGTATTTTCGAGTTATAAAGCCATCTGTAATTGAATAAATGGAAGGTAGAGGTGTATACATACTGTGGAACATTCCAGACAAATATCAAAAGAAACAAGCAAGTGACGGACCCATTACCAAACATTAAGAAAGTGAAGTGACTTTATTGATCTCACACTGGAGAAATTAACATAGTGCATCTTTCAATAAGACACTTTAATCGGTTATTTGATTTAGTCTAAGAACATGTGTGCATTTTATGGTGGATTTCTATAGCATTAATAGTACGGATTCGTGTGAAATTGATCCGGGGTATTAAATAAACGCAGATATTTCATCCTATGCGCTAAAGCGGCTAACAGCGGCTAACAGCGGCTAACAGCGGCTAACAGCGGCTAACAGCGGCTAACAGCGGCTAACAGCGGCTAACAGCGGCTAACAGCGGCTAACAGCGGCTAACAGCGGCTAACAGCGGTGTGGGTGCCCGATGCGGCTAACAGCGGCTATCAGCGGCTAACAGCGGCTAACAGCAGCTAACAGCGGCTAACAGCGGGTGACTTTAACGCAGATTTTCGGGACAGTTTCGGTGTTTGTGGACGTACCTGCAGGCGTGAGTGAGCACCGTGAGGGACATGGTTCACTGTGACCCGGTTCACGTGTCCACTGTTCACTTTAGGCAGATTTTATTTTATTATTGTTTTTAATGTGGCCACGGAGCGCTCTGATTGGTCCATTCAGCTGCTGACGTCACAGTGTGGGTTCAACAATAGCGCCATCCACTGTTCACTGGTAAAACTTTTCTTCTTGGCGTTTAGAAATGACAATAATAAAAGTACAAAATAATAGATTTCACTGAAGGTGAGAGTGCAAATGAAGTGGAAAAAATACAATAAAATAGGGACATTTTTCAATAATTTAATAATGTGTAAAACTGGCTAAAATTGCACATATTTGGGACACTGACAGTCTTTGCTTTATTCTATTGCTATTAGATATATTTACAATGAGGATTATTTTGTATATTTTAGTAAATTGAATGAATGAATGAATTTATTGAGTATGTCACAAAGTACATAATACATATTAGACATATTAATATAATGTCATTTACATAAGTAAACATATCTCAAAGTGTTAACTTTTAATTGGACTGAAAAATAACTTAAATGCTTAAAGATCTTATATTTGACTTCTGTGACCTTTAAACCACGTTATAATGTTGTTACTGTTTCAGAGTTGTGTCTTATTTCATTCACACGTTATCACACTTTATTATCTCCAAAGCTCAAAATGCTCTGTTCCACCTTGTGACATTATGAAGCGATAGTTTTCAACATAGTTAACAACTTCTTTTACTGTTTGTTTAGTCAAGATTGTGTGGAGCACTTCCTGTATTAGTTGAATAGTTGAAGTTGATGCACAAAATCAGGTATTTTCAAAGATAGACACAAGAATTTGACAAACTAAGCTTTTGTCACTTGTAGACTTACAGAGGGAAGAGTACTTTTACTTCAATAAAAATATCACATAATAGGAGTAAAAGTATGCTGATCTGAAAAGTACAATTTCTTTAAAAGGTTACTCAAATAAATTTAACTGAATACTATTGCCCAGCTCTGCACCCGTATTTATATTCATACAAGAAAAGACACGAGTCAACATTTAGGTGTTTATTTAGTATGCAGTAAAAACATGAAATGCATTAGACAGTGCTGCTGGATTCAATCTGAACTAAAAGTTTTCAGGTCCAAAGTCTTCAATCTGAATCACTGCTAGAACTGCAAGAACTGCTGGAGGACTGCAACAAAATAACAGGGAATGTGTTAAAGGTCTTATATTGCAAAAAAATGGACTCTTGTGTGTTTTAAGACATGTTAGAATGCTCATAATTCATTAAAAACAGACCTGCAACTGTGTTTTGTTTCATTCACACGTGTTTGAGTAACTCTCTTAGTTTGTTTACATCTCCAAGACTCAAAATGCCCTGTTCCTCCTTGTGATATCATGAGGCTGTAGTTTTCCTTAAGTAAAGATGAGCAATTCCAGGTCTGAAATCATGTAATGATTCTAGTGAAGGTGTATGGAGTTTAAAAACACAGTGGAGCACTTCCTGTATTACCACAAGGTGGAACAGAGTATTTTTTGTTTGTGTGATCTGAGTTTCTGAGTATTCGTCATCATGACTCACCCCATGTCCAGTCTTCCCTTTCTTGTGGCAGTGCCCATGTTTGTGCCCGTGCTTGTGCTTCTTCTTCTTCTTATGCCCGTGGTCTCCATGGCCCCCATGGTGCCCGTGCCCTCCAGGGGGGTGCCCGTGCCCTCCAGGGGGGTACCCATGCCCTCCAGCGGGATACCCGGGCTGGCCTGGATACCCGGGTCCAGCGTGCCCAGGGTATCCAGGCTGGCCTGGGTGTGGTCCATGGGGGTTCGGGGGGTGTTGTCCTGGAGGGTACTGAGGAGGGTACCCGCCTGGGCCCTGAGGAGGATATCCCCCAGGGTGACCTGGGTACTGGTGCCCTGTGGGCACAGAGCAGTATGGTGAGAGTTCTGTGGTAGTAGAAGTAAAGATGCCCTTCCTCTTGTGACTGCAGTGACAAAGGAGGGTCACCATCTTGGATGATGTACTGACCGCAGTGTTCATATCATATCTCATAACTCATGGAGATCATACATTAGTGTGTACATGTGTGTGTGTGTTGGCCTTTTGTGTGTTGATATAAAAGTCGACAGATATGAGATGAAGAGAGAGAAGGAGGGATGCTCCTGAGCGTCACAGTGTCACGTTTCACCAAAACAGATCAGGTCCAGTCTGCTGTCAGCATGACTTTGGGCTTTGGAGTCCATGGAAGCGAGCTTGTCTTAAACACACCTGTTGTCTTTTAGAACTCTCCACTTTTCACTTTTCACTTTTCTTCTTAAACTGCTTCTTGGTTTGTGTAAAACTCTTTTTACCACAACTTCAGTTAGAAATGGAGCCTCATAAAAACAGTCTTATGCACTTTTAATGTGTGTGTCTGCAGTAAATCAAAGATTAATATTTAACTGTGAAGTATTCAGGTCGCCTGATAACACCTGACACACCTGACACACCTGACACACCTGACACACCTGACACACCTCACACTGTTTGTATTGTCACAAAAGAAAACAGCAGATGTTGTAGCTTTTGTCAAATAAAATAAAAGAACTCAAAAAGAACA